>WTSP01000957.1:0-44437 GCA_025331215.1 Actenoides lindsayi | reverse complement strand
GGTGGCCGCCCCTCCGCCGCGCCGAGCTCCCGCCCCTTCACCCCGCCCCTCGGCCCGGCAGGCACCGCCCCGGGAGAGCTCGGCCTCCCTGCCCGGCCCGGCGACTCTTGCTGTCCTGCCGCAGAGCAGCGCCTGCTGTCATCACTCCACTTCAGAGTTAACGACCCTCCCCGGACCCTTCCTGGCGTTGGCTGTTGTCCCGCCGCACTTGGCCAGCTCTGCCTGGCAGTCTAGTACGCTCATTACGCTCCAGTGCATGAGTGTTAATAAAAAACCTGAGCTCCAGAAGAGCAGAGATGGGATTCTGCAAGCACTGAAGGGCTATGTGCTGGTGTCACAGCTCTGAGCATATTGCGAGGGAGCTTCTATAGGCAAAGGCAATGTCAGGGAGCAAACAGCCTGGGTTCCTGATGGATTTCTGTTCCCCTCATCGCAGAGAACAGATTTAGTCCACAAACATAGTCACATGAAATAAATTTGCAGCCTGAGATGCCAGGACACAAAGCAACTGTTGCACCCCTGGAGCTCACAGTTCTCCCAGGGAGGGATCCCCATGGCCAACAACCAGCCCATACCCCTGGAGATTTGCATTCAAACAGCACATCTGGCACAAAGCAGAGGAAAATGAAACACGGGGAGAAGGGGGAGCGGCAAACACGCTTCATGGAGCACAGGGGAACTCAGCAACTTGTCCCCAGTGGAAATGGAACAGCTTCACCATTAGCATTTCACAGCTTCACCCTGTGGTTGTGGCTGTTTGCAGATCCTGTCATCTCCTTCCCCTCCTTCCCTGCCTTTGTTCCTTTGCCTTGCTGCCTCACAGCTGGTTAAAACCATGATGCTCTGATAATTTTTTTTTTCATTTAATCAGTCCTCATTTTTGTCAATTTTTCACTTGTGTCTTCTCTAGGAGACTGGAATGAAGGTGGGAGGTGTGTGGTTGCCTCTAGAAGAGCCTCAGGGAAGAAGTTTCAGGGTGATTTTCACTCTTTCCTTCCATAAAAGTTGGACTTTCTTAAGAAAACAAAACCAACAACAAACAAACAAACATTTTAAAAACACACACATACAAAAAAACCCCAAAAATCCAAACCCAAAAAAACCAAACCAAACCAAACCAAACACCACCCAGACAGGGAATTTTATCATGGAGAAAATTTTCTTTTTCATAGGCTTTCTTCGTGTCAGTGGGAAAATATTGACATCCCTGCCTGCTCTGTTTTTCTGTGGTTGCTATTTTTACCCTTCCAAAACCCTCCAGCTTCCCTCTATTCCTCCCTTCTGCAAAAATTTCCTCATCATTTTCCTTCTCAGTCTCCCTCCCGGTTTCTGGCACGTGCAGTGGTGCACAAAGACGTTATAAAATCTCGAGGGAGGAGGCGATCTCTTCAAATACACACACGTTTCATTACATGGTGGGCAACTGGTTGCAGACTGGGGTCTGACCTCATATTAAAGCTTCCCTACCTATAAGCTGCATCTAATGTCAGATACAGTAGCACCAGGGCTGCTGAGTATACTGTTATCTCTACTGAAGGTCAACAGGATATCAGGGAACGAGCATTGTGCGAGAGGGCCAGAAAATCTCCAGCACTTTGGGTGTCTTGCATAAGATTCACAATATTTAAAACTTCAATTAAAACGGCTGAAATAAAAGCGTTATTGGATACAGGACTTATAACAAGATTCAACGTGCTGTGGGAAATGCTTTAAAGGTGACCTGCAAATCCTCTTTAATTGCTTTGCTGTTGCAAGAAACGCTGTGTGTCCTCAATAACAGGGCTGCTGAGGACATCTGCTATAAGTTTAAAACAGACAAAGTAAGTCAAAGTTGGAAGGTAAATTCCTTGGAGGTGTGGTTGTGCTGAATCATGGCTCCAGTCATCTGATGAAGAGGCAGGCTCTAAATTGCTTCTTAAAACAAGGCAAGCTGGTCCCCTCCCTCCATCTCAAGCTGTCCATGATGCCACGAAACTTGACTGCCACCCTATACAGATTGTTTCCTCTAACCTTGTTTCAGTAGATACTGCAGATGCTGCTGGCAACTCCTCAACACACAGACAAAAGGCAGGGAAGATTCTGAGCATCAAGACTTGTACCAGAGTGTTGGAAAGGAGAGAGAATACGAGGGCTTACTGTGGGGGTGCAGAAGGCACAGAGAAGATAGCTGCTTGCTGTTTCTGCTGTGGTGTGCCTGAAGGGGGATCTGGGGAAATCATGTATAGCTACAGTCACAAGAATCATAGAATCATAGAATGTTAGAAATTGGAAGGGGCCTCTCGAGATGATGCATCAAGTCCAACCCCCCTTGCCAAAGCAAGATCACCTAGGGCATATCTCACAGGAACACATCCAGACAGGTTTTGAAAGTCTCTAGAGAAGGTGACTCCACAACCTCTCCGGGCAGCCTGTTCCAGCACTCCATCACCCTCACAGTGAAGAAGTTCCTCCTCGTGTTGAGGTGAATATTCAGGTACCAAAGACCCCAATGGAGTCAGGTCCTTAGTGATTCCTAGGCATCTAAATCTCTCACGGGGACAGCAGTTTCCCTCTGGCCCAAGACGTCCAGGACAAATGAAGGGATAGTCAGAAGGACTCAATACACATTTTGGGGATGCTCAGATGCTGCATCTACATAAGGAAACAAACAGGCCAGAACATCATCTCTGGGGTGTATTTGGGAAAGGGAAGGGAGACATTATCTCACTGACCTGAATGCTCCTCTTCTCTTTACTCCCCCAGAAAAGCTGCCAAGAGTAAAGAGCTCTCAGGAAATAAACTCCCACTCCCTTGTTCTCACCATGTTCAGAGGGGATGATGCATGCATCCTGGCATGGCTGGGCGGACAGGGGACAACAGCACAGTTCCAGTCCTACCTATGCTACCATGAGAGGCACTCTCAAAAGGGGGGTTTGTACTTTTGTTTTTATAAACACGTAGATCTTCCTTTTGAGAGAAGGCAGACTCAGCTTGGAGGTGGAGGGTGTCAGATACTGCTGTCAAATAGGCTCAGAAACAGAGACACATGAATAATATATGCCAGACAGTTTGTCTGACAAATTATTGTTTCTGCTGTCACATAAATTGTTCCGTACGTCATCTTCCCCTCCCATTTCTACTTCAACCAAACCTGCCTAGAAATGACACTTCTTTCAGCCCTTCTTGTGACACAACAAGTTTAAAACCCAGTTTGTTCCATTTGTGCACTGTGAGATGGACTCCTTTCCCTTTTGAAGTTGTGGATGGCTGAGAGGATGGAAATGACAGGGAAGCTCTTCTTTTCCTGCTCCCTGTTGTACCTGATACTACAGAAATAATTATTATTAAAATCAGAGAGCTCGGGGAAAGATAAAAAGCAGCTCCTGTGTTAATTTTCAGTCAGAGTAGGTGGTACAGGGGCTGTCATGGGATCTGTGGAGAAAAAGCAGCCCTGGATGCAGGGCAGGCACTGCTGTGGCCACAGTGTACTCAGGCTGCATTAGCCCCTGTGTCTCAGCAGCTCTGGTCACAAGCCCTGAAGACCATCTTAGTCCAACAGGCATATTGTGCTATGCCTGCTGGTCAGAGAAATGCACTTCTCCAAGCAAATTGATCCTTTGGTAGCAGCAGGTGGAAAGAAGAAACCCATGTTGCTGCAGAACTTGCCTGGTCTGAGGGCTCTGTGCTCAGAGCTCTGCTGACTCTCACCTTGTAGCATCCCCCACCACTGCACATGGAGGAAAGGAGATGCCATTAGGGCTCTGCTCTCTTGGTGACCTCCATCTCCTTTGGAACATTAGTTTGAGCAAATAGCAGCAGAGCAGTCACTTGTGTCCAAGTGCAGTGAGCAGTTCTTACCACTGAGGAAGAGAGGCTGCAGGTCCACTGTAGTAGCTGCACCCAGAGGATGGCAAATATGGGAATGGGAAATATGGAGACAACTTGTGCCATCAAAGACCCTGGAGTCTCTGTTTTGAGCTCTGGCCCAGCACTTCCAGATGGGAGTTAACGGGCAGGCACAACACATCCATGTATGAAGCCAGGAAAGTTTGCTGGTCTTTCCAGGAAAGTGCTCCCAGCTCTTCTCCTATCCTGCAAACCGTGCCTTGTGATTGTTAAATCAACTCCAAAATACCTACAGAAAGCTCTTGGCATCCCTCCGTCAGCTCTCACACTCCTGTGCCTCCTGTGGTCCATCCCTGACCGTCAGCATCAAGTAAGCAGTACCACCAACAGAAAACATTGAAGTGAGGCAGACAGCAGTTCTCATTTTGTCTGCTGGCCACGCACAAGTTTCCCCTCTGTGATGTCAAGGTGAATTTGACTGTTTTGGTCCAAGTCAGTTCCCTCGCAGTTCCTCCTGCCAGCAGCCTGTGCAGGTGAATTACAGCTCAACATGAATCCTGTTGCCATCTAGTATCCTGAAGGTAATAAATGTCTGACTGTTATTAGGCAGTTATTGTCTGAAGCCTTTCAACAACACAAAGAGGGCTTAAAAAAAATGCTTCTAAGTGCCAAAGCTGCTGAAGGAGTGTGCTAGGGACCAGGCAGCTATTTTACTGCACAGTTCTTCCACCAAACCTCCTCCTTCCTGGGTAAATGTTCCCCAGTGAGGGTCTTTTAGGAGGGAAACAATTCAGTGTTTCCGCTCATTCCATCTTCAAGATTTGCAATTACTGCAGGCAGAAAAGGCGGTGCGCAAACCCCAGTTTGAGGTGGGGATGTGGAATTTCAATCTGTGCTGTGCATAACAGGAACCCAGGCCGGGATGAATCATGCTATGTTACTTCAGTTTTACATTTTTTTCACACTGCGTAGGTTTTTCTAGGGCATATTCCATCAGGCACATACTGGTCAAATTCACTTCGAGCCTTTATTACGCTGTTAGTCTGTGGTACACACACTTCAGATGTCAGGAACAGTAAGAAAGTGGGCTTAGAAACTTAACAAAACCCTGCCATTATTTCCACGGATCACCATACTTTTTTTTGAGTGCTCTTTATCACAGCCATTTGACTACTATTTTTTTGTTAGTTTTGTCATTTCTGAGGTATTTTGATTAAAACCACACTGAGTAATTTCACCTTTTTTCTTTCATCAATACAGTAATTTGTAAATATCCCAGGACTATTTTTTTTTTTTTGTCCTCCCACCCAGGAATGCAAATGGCCATTATGTGCTCCCCAAGGTATCTCCAAATAACCCTTCTCCTTTTAACCTTAGGTTTTTATTGTGTTAGTTGCTAGGTAACTGAGTAAGATTTATAGTCATCTATTGTTAATTTTGAAGGCGGTCCTCAATTTCCCTGTAAATAGCATTTGGGAGTTGGAGTCCACACCAATAAAAACTTGCAGCCCAGTCCCACTCTGCGGAGAGAAGCACCTGCTATGAAACGTGAAGCCAAGTAGACGCATAATGCTTACCCTCAAAGAAGGATCCAGCCCCTCTCAAACCGGGCAGGCTTCACACTGCTGGGGTGCTGGAGGGACCCTGGGCTCCCCACCCACTGCTGCTGGCACAGCAAAGTGTTGGTGCTGAGGCACAGGCTGTGCTGGGTGCTGAGCACCTCCCAGCTGCCACCCCGCTCTCCTCCCTCCTGCTTCTCTTGAGCCCCCTCCTCATCCTTGCAGGCTGTTACTCGCTCCCTGAAATGACAGTGCTGCAGCTCTTTCCCAGAACGGGATTTCTTTGCTGTCAAGCTCCAGGCTCGCCAGGCGCAGCTCTACCTCGCCTCTCTTTGAGGAGAGGTGGGTGGTGGATGGCCTTGGTTCATGCGCTTCCTTAATGCTTCGCAATTTCAGGCTAAACAAAGTAATCAAGTGGGGCTCTGCCAATTTGCACAAAACCTCCTCGCGCTATAGCAACAAGTAATTTTCTACTATCCCCCCCTCACTCCCTCGAGCTTTCTTGCAGTCCAGCAGAATTATTTGCTTTACTTTGTAAATTCACACTCCTGCCATGCTACTTGTACTTTTCAGGACCATTTCTGAAGATGAGAGAAAAACAAACCTCTTTGGGGTAACTCACAGCATGTCAAGTGTCAGCAGGAGAGGAGCTGTCAGGCGTGCAACCATCCTGCCTTTCGCTCACAACAGCACTGGCAACATCGCAGATGTTGTTCAGACCCTCACATTAATCATGCCTTTGCCATCTCACAGGTGGAAAGGTCCTTTTATTCATTTTAAAAATCTGATTTATTGTCTCTTCTCATTGGGAAAAAGACAAAAGCCTTTTTCTTACCGTTTCACAAAATTGAAGCTTGCTGATAAATAGGTGAGTGAGATACCTGACAAAAACAGACTGCCAGTGGTTGTGGCAGGGTGATAGCTCAAATCAGGCAGAATTTAGGTAGCTGCTCTAAGGGAAAATTCAAAACCCTGTGTCTATGATCCCTGAGATGCCAGAATGATTTCTCTTCCAGCCACCAATGTTGTCAGGTTTTACATTTGTGCTGTTTTTACCTGCTGAAGATACTGGTTCTTTGGCCAAGGCAAACAGCCCAGGATCTACCTGCTGTCTAAAGCTTCCAGTACTCCCAAGCTAAACACTCCCTTACATTCGGGCTCTTGAAAAGCCCAGGCCATTAGGAATGATAAAAATGAAAAAACGCCATCAGGGAAATATGAATGCAAGCTGTATCTGGAAGGCTTCACATACCACTTGCACAGCATGGAGAAAAGCTGGTGAAGAGGAGGATATAACCAGATTATCTCAGGCACCTAAGGAAGGCAGCCTCTCCTGGGGTGGGCGTGCAGCTCTCAGGGGTTATTCCAGGTGAGCTATGCACAGCACAAGGCACACCCGCTGCCTTTTCCACATGGAGTGGGATGGAACTGTAGATGCTGATGAGAGCTGTTGGAAGGACTTCAGGACACCCCACTTTATGCAATTCAGTCAGCAGAATTTAGGAATATCTCTAAAAATTGTATCTGAAGGGCATCGTGTCTCCAAATGCCCTGCCTGGATAGGGACAGCAGCTCAAGAGAGAGTCAGCAGCGCATTCTGCTGTAATGCTCTTGGCTGAGGTTTCCTTAGATCATCTGGGTGGATTGTCCCTGGAGACACCTGGTTTCGAAGAGACCTGGTGTGCTCAGGGTTTCCCCAGGAAGGCAGCAATGCAGGAGAGAAGAAGACAGCCAAGCCTTTCAGTAGCTGAGCCCCAGCACAGGTGAGAAGAAAGGCCACTGTCTTCTGCTCTCCAAGGCAGGGTTTAGACTCACCGTGTTATTCCTGCCACTGCCAGGACACAAACCTCCGTGGCAACTGCCGAACTACGCCTCCTTCCAGCAGCTTGGCCCATGCCGTATGCGGTTTATTATTTCACAGCTCAGTTATTTGCCAGTTCAGCTAATGTGGGGAGGTTTTATCTGTGGCTGCATTTTCTCAGGCAGGGCTAGATTGCCACCAGTGGGTACATGTTTGCTCTAGCTGAGCCCCGGCAAGGTGCCAGCCCCAGGGGTAAATGCCCAGCTGCGTGTTCCCAACACTGCAAATCTGGCCCCAGCTCCAAAGGGCTGCTCAAACCTGAGACCCTCGGTCGAGACAACTTCATCCCAAACCATGCATGATGCCAGAGCTCCAGCCCCTGGCAGCATCTGGTACCTGCCTGCATCCTTTGCTGCAGGCAGCTTCACTGCCGCCTGCCAGGGGATTACAGAGGCATGGGAGCAAATAAGCCCCTGCTTGTATTTTCCAGTCACAGTGGCTAACCTGGACATGTTTGTTCTCACCATCCCCGCTTCCCTGCTACAGTGAGCGGGAGCAATTAAAGCATTTCACAGCAAATAGTCCTTCCTGCGTGGGGATGGGGGGAGGCAGGCAGGCAGTAAGCAGTGAATAGCTTCAAAGAGAAAGGTCAGCAAACCAGCGAGGATGGATTAGTGAAGGACAATGCGGCAAAGACCTGATTAATTTAATTGCTCATCTGAAATGTAGTCACAGATTAAAGAAGGATGAAGAAATTCTGAGCATATGAATGGAGCCAAGTAATGATTTTAAGGAAGAAAATACACAGAGCCCTGCCTCCCCCTGCACCCTCTGCCCTGCACACAAAGGAGTTTGTATTCAGGGATTACTCCAGACTTCTGGCTCTTCTCCTGTCTTCTCAGAGATGGAGACACTGACTACCAACAAATGTTTAAGTAGCTGCAGCTTGATATTGCTGCTGGCAGCTCAGATTGAGCAGAAGCATTAAAGCTGGGCATGTGCCCAAGCCTGTGAGGAGATGGAACGTGGAAACCCTTTGGGATCTTATGCTCCCAGTGGAACTGAGGTTTTACTGGTGGAAATGGATTGATGTCCATGGCCTCAGCCTCTGCACTCCATATTCAGCCCCTGCCTTGAAGGACCTGAATCAACTTCACAAAGGAGAAATTTATTTCTACCTTCCCTCAGCTTAAACTGGCACCTACATCATATCTCCCTGTAGTTACAGTCAACAGATCATGTCTCCAAACACTTCAGAAGTAATATTTATAACTAGAGAGAGACAGAAGTAATTTCATGGAAAATTTCACAGGTTTGTTGGTGGTTTTCTTGCATTTTTTTTTTTAACTGGAACAAACACCACCACCACCACCACCCCTCCAGGAAATAAAGTATAAAATAGCATGTGGGTTAGGTAAAAAACACTATTTCCTTCTTGTTTTAATTTTTCCAAAACTGTGCTTTATGTTTGGTAGTATAAAATAGCTGAAAAATTAAGTCAAGTTTGAAGTGGACACTCAAACTCTTCTCTGAAGGCCAGAAGTAACTTCTCAGCAATCCTCATTTCGCTATTGCAAAGAGAGGTCAGAAACTTGTCAACTAAATCTGCTTCTGGAAAGCTACAGTCCTGATTGCCCGGATTACTCCAGCACACACAAAAATACTTGGAAAATACTGGAGTGAGACCAACAGGCACCACTTTTGGCCACCAGCTCCTTCCTCCTGCACAAAGCAAGCTGGAGAGCTGCCTCTGGGAATTTGTATGGCAAAGCCTCTCATCCCCTCCCAATAAATGTCCAAGAGCTACTAAGGTTTGTGACTTCTGTATGAATTCAAGTGTATTTCTCAAAAAGACACAATTTGGAGAGTTCTCAATCTGAAGAGTTCAAGTGATAGGAGAACTTACCAAGTGGGCTGAGCTGCTGTGACTGTTAATGATTCCTGGCCTGAATTTCTGTGCCTTCAACTGGTAGGTGGGAGAATTGTTTCACCTCAGAGCTGTTCCCCAGATGTGTTCTCTACATCAGTCCTCAATCATATGTTTGGGAAGGGCAGTCGTGTTGGAAAGACCCACTAGACCAGGTCTGTAAGTGTCTTGGTGGAAAATTGTCATCAAGAGCAGACTGCCCTCCTTGGTGTTTTTTCCCTCTCCCCAATTTTCAATGCAATTTTTAAAGCATGGCTATGCAGCAGAAGATTTTTTAGCAAATGTCCTGATTTAAGACTAGCTCCTTGAGATGTGCATTTTCATCAGCCTTCAACAAAATGTATTCTATTTTTCTATAGAGGAAAAAATGCCCATTATTGGGGCAGAAGAGAACATTGAAGAGATGAAGCAATCACCTCTGTCTCTGGAGCAATTAGTCCTGATAAGCTGTACAACGAGGCTGAAAAAGAGTGTTGTAATTTTTTGTAGAATAACTCAAGCATCAAAAGTGTTAAAAGACCCTTTCAGAGCTGAAAGGTTAAATATGACTCAGGGCCTGTGCACAGACCCCTTTTTGGCTTAACTCCACAGCAGCCTGTTTTTAAAGACATAGTAAACATTTATGAAAGATAAATGATAAAACAGAAATATACCTTTAAGATATTGGTCATTTAAGCCAAGAAGCATGCTTTAGAAATACTGCATGTTCTGTTTCCTGTCTCTGACTGCTTCAGACAGCACAAGAAAGGTATCCTCCTCTTGGACTGAAAACACTGGAGCTGAAAAATGCTAGAGCTGCCAGGACTAAGATATTTGCTGCATTTTGTGAGACAAAGCATGAGGAATATATGAGAAAGGACAGAAAAATGCATCATCTTCACTCTTACCTGCAGCCTCTGGGGCAGAGTTGATGTTAGACTCAGGTTGTAGTTTGTCACTTGGTTGCCCTTGTGGGAGCTGGTCCCCATGTTTGCTTTCTTCTAGTCCATATTTCTTCATCCTGAATTTTCTTGTATATTTGTTACTATTTTTTCAAACTTAGAATTTTTTTTTCACGTTTCTTTAAATAGCCCTGCTAGCTGTGTAGACTAGTTCCAGTATCCCAGTTCATCCTTCAAAAACACTCACAAAATGAACTGTTTGGCTCCCTTACTATCCCATGGCAAGGGATGTCCCTGGTGCGTGGATGGCAGCACCTGCCAGTCACCAGGCACCTCTGAATAGTGTATGGGGCACCTCTGAGATGTGCTCATGGCACTTCTCTCCTGGACAGAAATTGGGGAGCATCAGTCTGTCCAACCAGGAGGACGTAAGTGGATGGCCACGGCCATGCTCCAGGATGGTCCCTTGTCCACGGACTCCAGGGTGGGTGTGGGGCAGGGCTCCATATAAACAGTATTATTACCCTCCCTCATTCCTTTTGCATGAGACAATCAAACAAGGAACTGGAAGCTTGGAAATAAACACCAGCACAGAAAGGAATGTTTACCATTCAATGTATTATTCCCTTGTGTACAAAGTATTTTGCCTCTATAATAGCACACAGGTATTGAAATACGATGGCAAATGCAGAAAGACCATACAGACATGTCTTACAGGTCTTTTCATTTCCTTTTGAGTATAAGCAGAAAGAAAAGAAACACTGTACGGGAAAGTGCTTGCAAAAAAAAAAAAAAAAAGAAAAAGAAAAAAAACAAACCAGTTTGTAGAAAAATAATGGCATTAATATAAAAAACCCAGAGTTGTTTCCTGAACAAGAAATGTCTAATGTCTCTCGTCCTCAAAGTGTTCCTATTTACTGAAGGCCATTAATGAACCACAGGATCAGTGCGCTATCATTTTTTTTCCCTTATAGTATAATATTTTTGTAAGTTTATTTTGCTCTGTTAATAGCTACTATGAAACTATATGGTAGAAATGAGTGTGTACAGGTCAAAATAATATTTCTTTTTATAAATAGTCATTCACTTCATTAGAGAAAATATAATAAGCCTGTACTTTCTAAGCACCACTGTTTCTTTCTAAAGTTCATAGTGCAATTTTCCCTTTTCCCCTACAGACGTTATATATAAGCAATTATCATTAAAAAGTCACTATTCCATTACTACTTCTTTCCCCTTTCCCTTTTTCCTCTTTCTCTTTCCCTTTTTTCCCTTTCCCTTTTTCCCTTTTCTTTCACTTTGAAATGGTATTTTTGGCATTTTTCTCAGAAAGGTAGAGTTTACTATTGTTATGCATAGACATACAATGTAGGTAAAAAATTAGTCTAAGATATGATCCTATCTACTATTTAGCCAAAAACCCCAAATTATGGGTACGAGTCTCATTCTTTCCTCTTAAGTCTGAATATCAATAAGAGCAGCAGAGGCACACACAGAATAAGTGTAGAGCACCAGTTCTTTAGCTGCTGGACTGTAACACAGCCCTGCTCCCTGCAAGATGTCTCCTGGCTGACATGAGTGCGTTGAGCTCCAACTGCCAGGCTGACAGGTTTCACTCCGAGGGCTGAACACAGCCCACATGGGTTATGAATCCAGGGATCCGATCGTTTATCGCTATTGATCTGTTTTGTCGCAGGCTGATTACGTATCCTTTGGGGAGCTCTGCAAAAGACTCACACAAGATCCTGAGGTTGCGTTTGGTAACTATTTGCATCCAAAGAGTTATCTGAAGTAGAAGATAAGCCTCTTTGGTTTTTTTCCAAACTGCTGGAAATTTTGTGCTGAAAAGCATCCTTTCCGTGTACTTTGTGTTCCTGGCTGCCCCGACATAGGAGGTGAAGGGGCAGCATCTTCCTATCGTTAAGTAAAATGGTGAAGAAAGAGATAAGGGACATAGTCATAGACTACAAAAATAATCTGGTCACATCACCCCCGTTCAATGTGCTACAAAGCTCTGTGAAAATGTGGCGTGGCATAAGCAGTGGGCTATGTACAGGCAGGAGCCATTGCACAACCGCATTCAGCGTCTATAGGAGATGTCTCCTCAGAGTGTGTGTATATATATATATATATATATAAAAGCTAATACTAAAGGTCTGGTTGTACATGGGATGGCGGCTAGGCAAGGAGCGCAGATGCCTTACCAGGAAGAGCTGAAGTAACACATAAGTAGGCGTAAAGCAGCTTGTTTTTGAAGGGGGAGGCAGAGTTATCTGTAAGTACAGAGTGATCTTGTTGAAATGAGGCAGAGCCAGCACCGAAGCCTCCCTTTGCAGATGGTCCGTGAGTGAGTAGGAAGCTGGGGAAATGCTGCAGGTGCCTGCAATGGAGTCCCCTGGCCAAGAGGAAGGGGTGGCTTGGCTGGGCATGTTGTCCCCCATCCCCTGCCACGGAGCCCGCGGTCCTCAGCGACCCTGCGGGGAGATAACGTGGCAGGGATGCTTTCGGCTTCACCTTGGGGTTTTGTGACGACGTTCGTAAGAAACTGCAGCGCTTCTCAGCACACAGCCCAGGGAAACATATGGCCTGATCAGCCTGTCTGGGATGAGTTAATGCCCCGCTTCCAGATGGAGCCAGGAAGCACGGTGGCACATGCAATCAGGAGACAAAGATATGATGTTTTTTTCAAAAGCAAGTTCACTTCAGAGCCCAGTAAAAAAGGGGCTCGAGCTGAAGATCCATCTGCAGGAATTTTCCTAAACCTGGGGTAGATCTTCATTTACTTGAACTGCCTGACAATTTTTCTGCTTTCTTCCCTTTTTCACTGATAAAGGCACTGGATTAACTAGAACTACAGAGCATCAATAAATATCATGTTAGCACCAAACCAGTGCTTTTAGCACTGGCCACAGAGGTCATGTGAAATTCAAAACATACCTAAAAGATAAAGATTGCTAATGCAACTAGCACTGTATTCATTGTCATGTTTTCCTTGAGTGCTCTTGGCCTAATCCCTAAAAATAAAATTTAAGCACATCTTGTCTATTTTCCTTACATAAAGACAGATTGAAATGCCAAAAATACCCCTGTGCAGATTGTGTAGCACCGTAGAGGGCCAAAGCAGCCCGTAACTGAAGGAAAATTACTGATTGAAAGTAAACAACTGAATACAGTGACAATAAAGTATCACTTGTCATAATGCTACATATAATGTAGAGTACGCAAAATGCAGTGGTTTGACTGCAGGATTTAACAATAAAAAATAAAAATAGTAAAAGCAGCCTTAATATAATGATTTTACGTACAAAAATATTAAATCAAAATAAATAATTCCAAACATAAATATCCTGTACATTAAGAATATGCAATCTATATACATACACACATAAACAGATTAAAAAGTGGAAGGCAGAGGTATTGCATCGCTATCCTTCATCCATCTCGTCTCCACTGGCAGGTCTCCGAGAACCTAGAAAATACAGACAAGGCACACATTAGAGTCAGATCATCATCTTCAACTCTGAAACCTGTAACTAGAGTGATTGGCACAAGAACAGAGCCCAGGTGGCTGTCAGTGAGGTGGAAGTGCATTTCCAGTTGATATTGTTGTACCCGTAAGGGTTACTGGGGGAAGGGAGGACTGGGGGCATGGGATCCGATTGCTCCCCTGATGCTGTGTGGGGTGGGTGGCTGTCACTGATGCGCACAACACACGAGTGATTTTGCAAGAGTGGCCTGATCTTCCCTTTCGGGATGTTTTCGGGAAGATTTGCCTTTGTACAGAAGCAGCTGGGAACTCACCATCGCTATAACACCTGAACATCGAGGCCGGTTCCAGATGATGGAGTACACTTCCCACAGTAACCACCACATTTTCCTACTACTTTGGTACCATCCTGCAGGCAAAATCAGAAATAACATCTCATGTAAGTGCTCAGGAACACCATGCTGCAAAGGCCAAATCTGGGTTATTCTAGCCAGGGTTTTCAACAGAAAATGTCTTGGAAGGAAAATGAATTATGGCTAAATCGATCTTCAAAATCACTGTTATATTTAAATATATGCAAATGTAATTCTCTTTAGTGCTACCAAGTTAGATGGTGAACACAAGTAAGAAAGGGTAGTTTTGATTTACTACACTGAAAGATGCCCAAGGGGACGGCCATATCTCAAGGGGATCTGCTTTCTCCCATTTACCCCACAGTGAGTAACTGTAATGAGTGGAAAACATGGCTCATGAAAGAGCAAAACCACTTCTAGACAGTAACAGCTCCTCAGCTGTGACCAAGCACGTAAAGGACACAGGAAGGATATTTGCAAGCAGTACCAAGAAATATCCATTTGGAAGGGAAAGTCTTGGAGTGGTTCCAGAGCCAAGACGATAGAGAAAGCAATGGGGTGAGGCTATGCCACTTGCTAAGGTGCCATCCCTCCTCAGCTCTGCATTTCCACAACCAGAAGAGACATAGAAAATGTGGAGTGGTCCTGGGGTTGGCCTGGTCTCCAGGAGAGCCTGCCAAGTGTAGTGCAACTCTGGTCTCAAATCAGGAGATTAATACCTTCATCTGGCCTTCCTTGTC
The DNA here is from genome assembly GCA_025331215.1 of Actenoides lindsayi. Taxonomy (NCBI): domain Eukaryota; kingdom Metazoa; phylum Chordata; class Aves; order Coraciiformes; family Alcedinidae; genus Actenoides; species Actenoides lindsayi. The sequence goes on along the minus strand of WTSP01000957.1, from coordinate 29,864 downwards.
CCACCTCTGCAGAATCTTTCTCCTCTTGGTCATTACAATAGACAGACAGACTTTGAGGGGGAATTCAACCCTCAATTACCAGAAAATGGGACTTAAGTGCAGGAAAAGCTCGAACAAAGCATTTCTTTTTGAACGAGCTCCATCCTGACCTTGACACTATTGATCTGTGATTGCAGCAGGCTGCTATCATCTCTTCTCACTATGCCTGTCTTTCTTCTGTTCCTGTGGGCAATTACACCCTTGGAACAACACTTGACAGATGCCACTGGCTGATGGAGGCAAGAGTTGTCTCTTAGACCCCTTGACCCTTAAAGTTTGTTTTAATTTTGCCAGCCATGATGGTGTCTGCTCTCTGTAACCCCAAAGTCAGCTGCCCAGGCTTCTCCTTTCTGACATAGAGAATAGCAAAGCACCTGCCAGAACTAACATATGGGGTCTGTGCTGGTCCTCCTCTACCTGTACTGGAGGATGCTTTCTTGCAGCATGGTCATACCAGTGGCATTTAATTTGCCTTTAAAAGGACCAGCACAGACAAGGCCTGTCAAGAGTCTTCCCAGAGCCAGGGAGACTGAAAGCAGTACAGGAGAGGATATAATGCAAATTGCTTTTTCTTATATGATTATGGTAACCTTCTTTGGGGAGTTTTAACAGGGGCAATTGGGATGCCTCACACAAAGTGAGTGACCCCACGCAATGCTATAGGCCTGGGGAAGAGTGGCTGGAAAGATGCCTAGAGGAAAAGGACCCGGGAACATTGGTCAACAGCTGGCTAATGTGAGCCAGCATGTGCCCAGATGGCCAAGAAGGCCAATAGCATCCTGGCTTGTATCGGCAATCATGTGGCCAGCAGGACTAGGGCAGGGATTGTCCCCTTGTACTCAGCACTGGCACCTTGAATACTCATTTTGGTTTTGGGCCCCTCACTCTAAGAAGGACACTACAGTGTTGAAGTGTGTCCAGACAAGGGCAACAAAGCTGGTGAAGGGCCTAGAGAACAAGTCTTCTGAGGAGCACCTGAAGGGTCTGGGGTTGATTAGCCTGGAGAAAGAGAGGCTCAGGGGAGACCTTCTTGCTTTCTACCCGAAGGGAGGTTGTAGTGAGGTGGGGATTGGTCTGTTCTCCCAAGCAACAAGCAATAATAGGACAAGAAGAAACAGCCTCAAGTTGTGCCAAGGGAGGTTTAGATTGGATGTTAGGAAAAACTTCACAGTAAGGGTTGTCAAGCCCTGGAACAGGCTGCCCAGGGAAATGGTGGAGTTGCAATCTCTGGAAGTACTTAAAAGACATGTAGATGTGGTGCTAAGGGACATGGTTTAGTGGTGACTTAACAGTGATGGGTTAACGGTTGGACTTAATGATCTCAGAATCATAGAATCATTTCAGTTGGAAAAGACCTTTAAGATCAGTGAGTCCAACCATTAACCTAACACTGCCAATCCCACCGCTAAACCATGTCTAACCTGCTAGGGCCCCCCTCCTCACATACAATTACAGGCAACACTTTGTCAGATGTTAGTTTTTTGTTAGTGTCTACTTGGAAGATCTTGCATGAAAGGCGACACGGCAAGTAAAACTTTCTCATGAGAGGGTATAGCCATAATTAAAATTACAACTTACTGGGGATTTTTGAATTTCTGACACTGCGTAATTCCCTTGCGAGAGCCACTTTGCTGTTCCTGTTAAGGACAGGCCTGTCCCATAAAGGTCTATGCTGAAACGACCCTAAAAAACAAGCAGATGAGCCTGGTTATCCCAAAATGCTGTGTTTTGGCCTCCTGTGGCTTGCCACGGTGTCACTTTTCTAACGGGATCTTGCCAGCAATGTTTTGCATTTTTTCCATCACTCTGATAGTGATTAGCACATATTGTACAAATCACAGCATGTCTTGGGTTAGGAATTTCCTTCTCGTTGGTGGCTGCAGGGAAGGAGGGGCTTTATCTTGGGGTTTTTTTTACTGCTTTTTCAGGGTTTGCCGGATGAGGGCATTCTTGGCTTTTCCATGGCAAACTGCAGAGCCTGACGTGCTCCAGCAGCTGATGGGAAAGGTACACCCAGGGATCTGCTGCAGCTGCTCTTTCTGCTCCCTCCTCAACTGGAGAGGGCACACTTGTCCTTATTTTCCTTATTTTCCACTGGGCTTTTTTTTTTTTTTTTTCCCCCCCTCTAGACTTCAGTAAAATCAAAAATGTTTTAGTTGTTTATTTTTGAAAACATCCTTCACTTCACTGCACCCTGTCTCAAAATGCACAAAATAGAGAGAAAATTAAGGTCTATGCCTGCATCCAGTGAACAAGCCCCTGACCTTTCTCTTAGCCCTACGGCAGACCCCAGCCCAGCCTGGTTTTGGACTCAAGAAGGAATCCTTTGGACACATCCCCAGGCTGACCCGCAGCCCGGCACGGTCCTGCGGTAGCAGATGGCTGTTAGCTTTGTTCCGTGCACTTGCTGCCTTGGGAATGCTGATTTTCTGTGAGGAGCAAACTGTCTGGGTCAGGTGGATGGATTTTAACATTCATGAGCCTTCCCGAGGTAAGAAGTCAATCCCTAAGCCGCTGAGCTGTGCAGAAAAGTGTCATCTCCAAAAGTAGGGAGGGAAGGAGATGGAGAGGTTTGCCCTCTGCTGTCTGATGCTGCGGCTCCCTGCCTAACGCCCTTTGCAAATATGGTCCACCCAATAGCTTGGGCTATTCAAACATGTCACTTCTCAGCCACCAGCTTCACAGAAACTAGGTGTGCTGGGGATAGAGGGCAAGCCACCTGTAGCACAGTGTTAATTAGTCTCCTAAAGACTTTTAAGAGAGCATATTTTTACAAGCAACTGGACTAAGTGTCCTACATCGCCTCCCAGTGCTACTGAGGAGGCAACTTAGTCTGTGCCCAGCTCCAAGCTTTCACGGCCAGACACCTTGTGATCCTGGGACATGCTAGATTTGTTCTGATGTGCAGGCACCACGTTCATTTTGTCAGTGTTTTCCCAGCCCTAAAGTGGAGTGAATGACAGTCCCATTGGGCTGCTGTGAAAATAAGCATCAGGATGTGGCGATGGTGGGGCAACAGCTGGAAGATACCACCGTGGTCTCTGACAGATGGGCCTTGTCAGTCCAGCAGTAGAAACCTGACCTGTTCCTGCCACACAAATGCCTTCTCCCTCTAGGGTGCCTTCCCCCTGAGCTGGCATGGCTGGTGTCCCACTGTCTGTCTGCTGCCCTCTTCATCCAGAGGGGTTATCTCATAATAAAATAGCAGCATTTCCTATGAAATGGTGCTGTCAGATACCTGTGGGCATTTGGCTGCACTGTAGCAGTCCCCAGCCGTAGCGTAAGGAACAGGTCGTCCATCATGTGTCCGTGCAAACTGTAGATCGGTCGCTGTAGAGAATAGTTGGTGAGCAACATGGAAATAAAGAAGCAGGGGGAGAGACAAAACAAATGTAAACATGCTCTTTGCTAGTGTTTAAATTCATTAAAGCTGGTTTCATACATTAATCTCGAGAGTCAAGACCTCATCTGATGGATTTTTTAATATTAAATCACCAATTCATCCCACATGTGTCTCCCTGGCATGGGAGCACACAAATTTACCAGGACACTCACACACTCAACAGTTACAGCTCAGTTTAAGTACATCGGTGATTTAGGACCGAGGTATAAATAACAACAGAACTCAAACCCATGACTTCGGATTTATTTCTCTATCAGAAAATTCCCCACTTTCAAGAAGGCCATGGGACCTCCTAAATCTCCCTTTTAAAAAAAGCAAACAACCATCTCTGTGCTCTCCTGGCTGCCCCAGCCCAGGGTCGGGGTTTCAAAGGGAACTGGGGTATTTTGCTCTGGAGGGATCTGAAGTAACTGAGACTCATTTAGATGGGGATGTGTGATAGCTCCTGCCTGACAGAGGCAGTTGCCCAGCTTCTTTTGAAATTCAAAGGGAGCTGGTATCAAATTCCCCAAGGGTGGTTCCTCTGAGATCTTTACCTAGCAGCTTTTACAGACTATTAGTAGCTTTTTACAGATTGATAGACTGTGAGGTCTCATGGCTTGAAAATTAAGTGATAAAAAACCCACTATCAGATAAGAGTCATTTTACAAAGAAGGATTTTGTTTTCCTAAAAAATCTCTGCTATTTAATGAATGAACCCCCAACACTATGTTGTATTTTTAAAACATTTGTTGGAAAGTGATAGCATCCCTGAAGTCAAGGGGACTGAAACCTTAACCCCATGGGATGCTGCAGACTCTCCAGTGGAGGGATGGCTCCCAGCTCCCACACACAATGGCAGGAGTGACAGGGTACGGCTTATACTGTACAGCTACAATCCCCTCCTCTATCCCTGCAAATCCATGGCTCCAGCTCCATCACTCTCAAGACAAGTTATTTCCCCATGGTCTGACTGCTGAAAGCCTCCTCTGCCTCCCTACCACACCAACGCTGGCACTGGCCCGGAGGGAGCTGCATCCCTACTCCAATGAGCCCCCTGCACTGGGATCTCCTGACATATTTCTGAGTAAAATGGGGGATGAGCTCCTCCCTGGTTAAAGTCCAGTCTGAAAATATGAGACCAAATGAAATAAAATTCTTCAAAAAATATACTGGCCTGCTGGGAGCATGCAAATATTCATTCTGTATAGCAGATGCACCAGCGACTGTCTTAGTATTTTCCTGTATTACAGAGAAATAGTATGAGCATCTCTGATGCACTCAAGTTGCAATCTCTAAGTGTAAAGCAGCAAACAGGTGACCAAGTTGCAAAGCAGCTTTTAACAGGAGAGTTCGGGAATATTGCTCACTAGAGTAGTACTGCTTGTTTGCAGTTACAGCAATACTTGTGTAAAATAAACATTTTTTTTTTTTAATGGCAAGGCCCTGGTTTTACTCACTTATTATTTGCATAGTGTTCAGGTCCAGCCTTACTTTGCTGAAGGTGGAAAACCCAGCTGCTGTGTAATCTTTCCTACACTGGCAGTCTTCTCGTCTGCTCCCGTTATATGGACATTCAGTCGGGTTATGCAATCTAAATCAAAAGAAAACCCTTTCTACTCATGACCGGAAAATATTGCCATGGAAAACAAAAACATTGTGAAGCTCAGGGTTAAAGGATTTCTTACCTGTATCCATACACTTCTGAAAAATTCTCTGCATCCCCATTTACAAGGGTCACGTACTCCTTTGGGCTGTCAGTCTGCATCCCAGAGCAATACACCTGAGAGAGAGAAGCCAGAATTTTGTCAGGCATCACGTGCAAAGGGAATGCTGAGAAAAACCAAAGGTAGAAAATCCAAGCGTGGAAGTGAAGAGCACACGCGGGGTCCTCTTGCACCTTCGCAAAATGCATTAACTATCAATCTGTTGCTGAAATGCACCTTTAACGTCTTTCCTTTGACTTGAAGGAAATATTCGCCATCTTCAGTGACACCTTTGAGATTTTTAATGTCTTTGCAGCTCCTTGGTAATTCACCTGAAACAAAACAGGAATCCTTGTAGTCACTGAGCAACTGTACATCAACATTTCTTTTGTAGCACTGTGAGGCATCCAAAACTTCAGAACACCTTGTTTATTTTTAGGAGGTCTCCCAGAAGTGCTTAGTTGGATGGCTCCCAATGCCTGGAAATACTGCACATCTTTGGGAGTTTGATAGGAAAAGACACTGAAGCCACGAGAAAGGCAAAGGAAGGTGCAAATCTTCAGACTTACAATCATGGACGTTGTGGCATGTCCTCCTCTCTTCAGGTTTCAGATCCACATGGCACAAGCTGCTGACCTGGTCATCGTTCGTCAAACACTGCACTGACCGGTGCATGACTCCAACTCCACAGGTGACAGAGCACTGCAAGACAGAGCATAGAGATTCATAGTTTATCTCAAGGGCTTCTGGGCTCTAGAAGAACAGAGAGAACCCAATTCCCTTGTGTCAAGAGACAGCAGCAAAGGCCAAAATCCTGCAAAGTATTCAAACAAGGGTTAATTTTAATCAAACAAGTAACCCCTTTTATTATAAACCCCTTCATTATTATCATCATCACTATTTATTTCAAGAAGACTAGTGAACATCTCATAGCACTTAGACACTTTACTGGCTGAGGCAATATTGGTTAAGGTGAACCGTGCACTCACGTGAAATTATTGACTTTATACACTAGGAAAGTCATACAAGAGACAAATGTTCAGTAGAAGACCTGAATGGTAGAAATCCTCTTCTAGTGTCTGGGAGATATTGATTTGGACTGACAGGGGCCTCTGAATAAAAAAGGCATGGGTTCTTGTTTTCTATCCAAACTGCATCAAAAAACCTGCTGCCTCCAAACCCTCTTCTCCACTCTTCCCCCTGGAAAAAGCTAAATCTGTGCAAACACTGGGTCATCCTCAAACAGCCCAAATCAAGGGCAATCTTAAAGCTGAAATTGCACAAGTTACTGGAGATACTGAGCAGCAGCTGGCTGCTGTTGAGCATGGCTGATGGGAGGTGGGAGCATTGTGCTTCCCCTCTGCAACTTTTTCTTTCAAGTACTTCAGAACTGAAAATGAGCTGTTTCTACAGGTACCAGGTTAGGCGGCCAGGAAGACGACACTGCTCGTCTCTTTAGAAATGATCAGTCTAAAGGAGCACACCATGAAGGAGACAGTCTTGAACAGCTCATGGTATTTGCAGCTTGGCCTTTGCTCTTTACCAGGTCCAAATCTATAAAACTTAACTATGGAGCTGAGCAGGACTCTCTTTGTCCATCAAAGGTGATGGTATTTTATGTTAAATCCCTTTGAAAATCAGAGGCAAGAAGGGTCATGAGAGTTGGTAGTCACTGGGATGATGGGCAGCCCAAAGGGAGGAGAAAGGTTTTGCTCTCTGGAACAGATACTCTTTGCAATGAAGTTGTATTAATGAGTTGGACATTTTGCACTGAAATTCTGAGGGAAAATACCAATTAATTGAGGCTGAGGGTCTTTGCTGTAGCTCTTCTGCCCTCACTCATAGAAATGATCTGAAGCTTCCTGTGGGGCAGGAGGAACTTAGGTTTCAAACAGGTCTGCCATTTACTGTGACGACTTCCACTACATTTTGCTTGACTTGACCCTCGTTGCCTTGTAAAGGTTTGACAAATTCCAATGAATGCCTGAGCTGTGTTAATAAATCAAATTTATGGGAGAAACATCACATTTCAAAGAATGCCAGAAGCCCAAAGAAGGGAAATGTTATCACCTTAACTAAAGCCTGATCTTGTAGTTCAGACCCTAGAAGAGGCTCAACACAAATGACTTTACCAGAAAGGCTAAGATCTTTCCCCTGCCTGTGAGAAGGATGGGAGGCAGGGGAAGGGGGGCAGGAAGAAAGGAAAATTCTTTTAAAACTCAAATTACCAGTGTTTTGGACTACTGGTGGTTCCCAAGTCTTCCCTGTACACATGGCCAAGTGGGATCAACCCCAGCTGCCAACTATCCATCGATCCTTTTAGTACAAGGCTTTCAAATCCTTGTTTTCTGGCAACGATCCCACTTTCTAACTAAGTGTTCATCATGATCATCAACGCTGCCACAAATTTTGGCGACATCTGAATTTTCATGGAGATCAGAAGTCTGCTTGTAGCTGCTGGGACTCTCCCATATGATGGGGTTTCGTCTGGAGCGTGGAGCGCTACACCCACAGGGGCTGCCACTGCATAAGAGTATTTATTGCATTAATTGATGCAGCTCTTAAACATTCCCCCTGCCAAACCTTTGTGCTGTATCCACGGTGTGAAGAAAATTAGGGGTTTTTTTCTACTTTTTTTTTTGTTAAAAAAGAAGTTTGCCAAACTTACACTTCCCCAGTTGCCGACGCGCCAGGACGCTGAGACGGGGCACTCCCCAAGGTAGCAGGGCTGGATGTTGGGTGGCTGCGTGCCAGGACAGTTGACCGTGTTCTGGTACCCATATTCGTAGTGGTCCTTCCCCGTGTAAATCTCACTGCAGGACACCAGGCGCTGCCTGTATCCCTTCCCGCACGTGACGGAGCACTGCGGGCAGAGGAAGTGCCTGTTAGCACTGCACGCTTCGTTCGGGAAGGCTGCCCGAAATGAAATGGGGAGGAAAAGGAGGCTTGCCAGCTTTTAACATGACGACCTGCTCTGAGGGATCACTAGTAGCTATTTAAGCCAGTCATGAGTACTGTGAGTGGCTACAAGAGGGCTGGCACCTAACACTGTCTTTGAATTCCCAGTTCCTCCCTGTGCTGCCCCTACAGCTGCTGCAGGACGGCTCCTGGGCACATGTTCTCTCTCCCCAAGGGCAAAGAAGGGAGAAGATGATCTTTGGAAACTCAGAAATGCCCCTACTATTTAGGGTTTAGAAATGACTCTATTATTTAGAGTTTAGGGGTTTTTTTTAAGTTCCTCCCCCCTTCCCCCCTTTATTTATTTTTTTTCCCCATGAGGTGCACAGAGAAAGAAAATGGTCAAGACTGACCCTGAATTGCAGGTACTTGGCAGCAACTGGAATAAAGGGAAAGGTTTCCTTGTAATTAGAGGACAGGCAGTGTTTTGGCCCTCTGCATCAAAAGGCTGAGTGGGAGCTGGGGAGAGCTGAGCCCTTGCCCACCTCCAAATCTTCGTGGGCTTGACTGCTCCTGAGGGGGTCAGAGGCAGTGGAAGTGGGTACAAGGTGTCTGAGGAAGGGGCAGCCAGGGCTGCAGCCTCACAGGCAGTGGAGTATTTCTCTTAGGAAACCGCCCCGAAGACCAGGCTGCTCTGAGAAATTCTCATCCCTCCGCTTTTCTCCTTCCTGCGCTATCTTGGGTGGCTCGTCTCTCCTCCCCCTCAGTCCCGGCATGTTTTCCTTTTTCCCTTTTCTTGTGCTTTCTTTTTAATCAGTGCTGTGTCAGCAGCTGCCTTGTCATTTCCCTCTGCTGTTCCTCCAAGTGGAAAGTAATCCCTCACTCGCTGCAGAAGGAAACAGGCTAAGATTAGCCTGGGTCCTCCTGCTTGCAGTGCCTGCCACAAAGAAAACTCATCAATGTTCCCTGCCGAGCCCTTTCCCAGCTGTGAGGGTGAATCTGCTGCCTTCTCTCACACCAGGTCCTCACTCCTGCCAAAGATGGCACCGAGGAAGGACGTGTCCCCACAGTCACATCCAGGCTCACCTTTCCCTAAGGATGCGCACCCAGACCCTTGCAAAACTCATGGGGCCCCAGAGCTCCCTGGGAGAGGATGGGACTCAAAACACATAAATAAATATATGAAATAAAATGGCATAAAATGCAAGAGGGTGCCTGCTGAACACAATGTGCTTTGGAAGAATATTGCCTCTAGGTATTAGCTCTGAGCAGACTAGCATTTAGTCTTTAATAACCTGGTCTTCTCCCACAGCCCTGCTCCTTTCTTTCCAGCAGTAAAACTGAACACAGAAAAAACTAAAAAAAAAAAAAACCCTAAAAAAAAAAAAGAAATTCAATTAAACCATGCAGCACTGCCCTGCCACTGTTGATTTGGGTTGCAATATCTCAGCGGGGTTGATGGTGAGAGAAGGAGAGCGCGGCCCGGTGCCGAGCGGCGTGGTCCCTGCGCGGGGACAGGGACGGGGACTCACCTCCGACCACTCCCCGGTGATCCAGACGTACTCGCAGGGCAGCAGCCCGCAGCTCTCGATCTCGGGGGGCCGCTTGCTGGCATCGCAGTATCCGCTGTCCTGCACTTGCTTGTTCTCATCCACACAGACCACCTTGCGGTACCGAGATGCCTCCCCGCACGTCTTCATGCACTGTTGGCAAGAAACAAGGGCTCATGCAACCCGCGAAGGGCTTCGGCAAATTCACCTGCATCCGGAGCGAGCCCTCCTCCCAGCAGCCCGAGTGAGAGGATGGCTCTGTGCCCCATGTTGGCATCTCTCATTGCTGTCACCTGCTGGCAAAGGTGAGATCAGGGCCCCGCTGTGCCAGGCGCTGCGGGAGCATCCAGTGGCAAACTGCTCCTGTCCTCTGCAGGTACTAACACAAATCACAGATGTAGGGAGAGAGGAGAAACTGAAGTAGCAGCTATTGGGATGGGGCAGATGTGGGGTCCAGCTGTGATGGGAACAAGAGGTGCAGGAGTGGGTATGTCAGATCAGGAGATGGGGCAAGGGAGAAAGAAATGGGCCAAGACCCATCATCTCAGCCCCTAGTAAATACAGATACTTGGAGAACAACTCAGCCATTCACTTCCAAAATATGTGGCATCGCACCCTTGGCTGTGGCTGCTGTGGGGGGAGCCCTTTCCCTGGTCCTCTGTCCTGGCATGGTGTGGGGACGCATCTCTGCAACTGCTGCAGCGGAGGGGCCCCTATGGGTTTACTCTCTTTTAAACACTGCCCTGCCCAATATTACTAGCAACTCATGCTAGCTGGGCACAATTGCTCCCTGGGGACTTCTGGAGACTTTAAGGACTTGGTTCTTTCTCTGCTCATCTTGGAAAAACCACCCAGCTGTGAGGCTGCACTCCTAGGAGTGGGTCTGTACTCAGACTGCATCTTACAAAACACACACATAAACCAAAATAAATCAGTGTAAGAGCAGCTGTCTGGATAAAACCCTATTTTCTTAAAGTTGTTGCCTGTAATGGACTTCTAACACTTTCCACTAACTGGATTAACAAGGAGAAAAATGCATGAAAATAATCATTTTATGTCACGTGCAGAAAATGTCTTTCCCTAAGGAAAAGGATAAAACATTCAACCAGACCATCCCTGTCTGTACAGAAACACCATTTGAAGTCACCTAGACTCAGAAGACTGTGCCAGTTTAATCTAGCTAGAGCCTCACCCTCCAAACATCACTTCCAGCCTCCCTGAAGCAGCTCCTGCTCTCCTGGCTGGCCGACAATTAGCAAGAGCTTAGTGGGTTCAGCTAATTGCAAAATGCAGGCACTGTCAGACCCTCCTTTCTGTAATTAGCTGTCAGAACCAAGACTGCAAGTTATATGGGAACATTGAAAAATCAGATCAACCCATGGCAGGAGCAGCAAAACAGGAGAGCCACAGTGAGCTCAGTGTCATGTTGGTCGTAAATATTTAGTAACTGAGCAAAGCGGAGAGGGGACAGAGAAAGAGAAGCAGCCCCACAAAGCAGCATTTATTCTGAAGGAATAACTTAGGAGCTCTTAGGCAACAGTCAACATTGCAAAATCTGCTGTCTGACAAAAGACCCCAAGGGCTTCGTGTGCTTTCAACCTTATTTACTCTCTTGCTTTAAGTCCTCAGAGTGGAAGCTCCTTCTAGGTCTGTGCCAAAACACAAGGATCCTACAGGGGCTGGAGGAATTTGCTGGAGTGTGATTTCCCCAGAGAGCAAACAAACTGTGTTATATTTGTTCTTCTCTGATATCTCCCTATTATGTAAGTAAGATCTGAAAGGGGGTTATTGCCTGTGAAAGGGCATCACTAGTGCTCCATTGTCACACAGCTTCCCTGAGTGACACCTTTAAGGGACAGCATGAACCTGGCCTTCTTGCTCCCTCCTAACCATGGACTTTCCAGTGCAGTGGGAGCGGGGCCACGGGATGCTCAAAGCTCCCCTTGTCTCTGGTTTGGAGTACATCAGCCCAGTACAAGGTCACCATCATGGGGTGAATTGTCCCAGCCCTTCACTGCTCATGGCCAAAGGAGGCATCTTGCATGAAGTGGGAAGAAACAAGGCTGATTTTGTCTCCTCCCCTTACTGTACATTTAAGCCTAAATTTGCAAAGTATATTGGCTCACGCTTAATTTTAAGTTTATTAATTTTAAGCCTATGCCATCAATGCATCTTCTGAAATTGGCTGTGAAGAGCTATCATATCAAAAGCCTATTCTCATTTAAAATTATTAGCTGCTGATGAGAGATTGACACTCTCAAGCACATGCCAGTCTGCTTTAAGTTTCTCTGCAAATAATGGTCGTATGGCCAAATAAACCTGAGCCAGCTCTGTGTGTCTTGTCATCATCAGTAAATTAAAGTTTGATTATTTGTATTTTTAGGGATAACTGGCAAATAAAATAATCCCACTGGGATGCTAAATACGGCTCAAAGACAGTGAGACCATCATAAAAATAAATCAAAGAGAAACACTGCAGACGTTCCAGTCAGCCACCCCAAGGTTATAAAACATTATTCACGTAGAAAGTGGACAGTTCAGCTAGCATGAAAAGGCTATTTTTCCTTTTAATATGGTGATAGATTTTGTATGAAATCTCATTTTCATGACTGATCTAAATCTCGCATAAAACAGCGAGGCCACGGCATAACAGCTATTGATAGTAAGAGCTGAAAACCAGGTCAGGCGTTTGACAATATTTGTCTCTTTTGCCTCATTTCCCAAATTCTAAACTGTTTTCCTGGCAGTCCAAATTAAGGACCATTTCAGGCACTTCTGCAACTGTTTTAGAAGAGCAATAATAATAATTAAAAAAAAAAAAACCCGAACAAAAAACCCAAAGGCATTGCTTTGTGAAAGCCTTCATTGTTTTCTTTAAAAAATAAATAAATCTAAAACTGACACAGAGATGAAACACTCCATGAACACTTCAAACATGCCTTGGGTAACTCTGCAATCCAAATCAGGCAAGAGTGGCACAACTTCCCCCCAGATGGCAAATGCCAAAGAATGAAGAATTTCATTGCAGCTTCCAGAGACATGTGTTGTCCAACCACAGAGGTTCCTATTAAAAAACCCAAAACCTCTCTCCCAATTTTTCCTTTTTCTTTGTGACCTGAGTTTTACTTTGACATTAGCAAGGCCCTTCCTATTGACTTTCTTCTCCCTGGTGTGGGCACTGAGAACAGCTAATTAAGTGTGATACACCAACAGAGAAGTAAATGGTTTCCAGTAACTTCCCTATTCCTTTTCATTGGCAAGACCAACGTTTTTCCAAACGACAACAAAAAGGAACAATAAAAAATTCCCTCTTGACAGATTCCCTTTAAAGTTAAGAAATCAAGAACAAGACAGCGCTGGGATGTTATTTTACATCCCACCTTTCATGTCAATTAGAGTTCATTGCTGTTCCCTGCTCAGAGAATACTAATGCAGTCTCTGCTTCCTCACTATAAATAACACGCAGTCAGTATTTACAGCTGGGGAGAAGGTGCTATTACATTTTTCACTGGGTGAATCAGAACAAAATAAGAACTGCTTGGAGTCAGCCCCGGGGCAACCTCACATTGGGCATCTCCTACAGACTTCTATGAGTTATTCATGGGAGAGGAAACTTCCAGCCCACACCCCCCCAGCAAAGCTCTGCTGGGGAGAAAAAAAAATAATCTCTGTAAGATGTTAAAAATTTCCCCAGTGCAATGGGGAGACATGGAAAACCTAGGAAAATATCAGCATCTACCTCCCACCAAGGGCTTGGCAAAAAGTAGGGGCAGGCAGGGGCCTCTTGCCACTGGTTTGAAAAGTTGTGAAAATAAGGGAAAGAGGACAAAAGGACGTGGTAGGAGCCGTGTATTTTCAGGGCTAATTACACCGCTGTGTAAGGACTCCAATTGCATGCTGTTTGGTGACCTACTTTGCTGCTTGTTAATTTATTAGCCGAAGAAATTTAACGGGTTCTGTAAAAGCAAAAGTCCATTGCAAGGAATTTGCTGGAGCCCCCTCGGCCATTCCTATGTTTCTTTTCCAGGCTGGGATGGCTCTGTTGGGTACCGCTGGGTGGTCAGCTTGGCTGTGCCTCCTGCTGCATCCCATAACACCTCATCTCCCTGGCTTGTGGGAATGGAGCACAATCCGCTCCAGCCTCTTGTATTTGTGGCCGTGTTACATAGGATTACAAATCCAACTTATCAGTGTTGCTGAGACTGAGGAAATGGAGCTAAACTTGTTTGTACTGTCCCTGCCAGTCCGAGGAACCATGGGGATATTAAGATAATGTCACACACATGGCTGCCTGCAGTCTGGGGTGCTCTGCACAGTAAGGAGCCAACAAGAAATTCATAGGGAAGGAAAGATGAGAGGAAAGCAGATGCTGCCTTAACCTTGAATTAACCAGAGGAAAAGTTGTGCAGCCCCTGCACGTGTGAGATGCTTTTTCTCTTAGCAGTAAACTTGCTTTTCCTATCCTCCCCCTTTTTTCCTTTTTTTTTTGTTTTAAGTGACACAGTAAAGGCAGGTTCTGGAAGTGTCTGCGAACACCAAGGCTTTGGGCAGGAAGTTGACAGTGCCTCCTCATCTTTTGTCACTTAAGCAGAAGGCCCTGTTTTGCATTTACACCATGGCCTCTTCACACTGTCTCGACAGGGGAAAGGACCTTGACCGATTTCATCCCCCTTCGAGACCTCCCTGGGCCACGCAGGAGCAATATAAAGGCAGGAGCCTGCCTGGGAGACTGGGAATTACCAATGTTCCCCGGTTCCTTCAACCCCACAGGCACGGGGCTGACCACCAGAGCAGCACGGCAGGGCTCAGCCTCTGGGAACAGACCCAAATCCGCCCTACCCAAAATCTGCTCAATATTTGCATAGGTCCCAGCCAAACACAGGGCAGCACGAAGCAATAAATTAACCCTACGAAGGTATTTCTCAGCTCCCCCTTCCAGCCAGCACGCACAAGCATTTCCTCCGTGGGGTTTGGGTTTTTTTTTTGGCAAGCTCAGTTTGCAACCCCAAAACCTCCGGCAGCGATCCCCGGCCTCGGCAGCCTCCAGCACCATCCCGCGCCGCACGCTTGAGAGCACAAGAGCCGCGACCCCCGGGGAAAGGCGAAGGGGGGGACCCCGCTGACCCCGCTTACCGCTTGCCATTCGCCGGCTGCCCAGCGGTGCGCGGGGCACTCGGGGAGGTGGCAGTCCCGCTGCGGAGGGGGCCGGCCGGCCGGGTCACATTCTGCCTCCTCGGCCGCCTTCGGGGTGCCGCTGTGGCAGTGCACGACGCGGCGCTGGACGCCCTGGCCGCAGGTCACCGAGCACTGGAGAAAGGGACAAAAGGTGAGTGGCGGTTCCCGTCGCAGCCATCACGGTGAGTTCCTGGGGTTCGCCCTCCGCTCCGGGCTCGGGACAGCGAGAGCGATGCTCTGAACGCCTCGCCCTTGCGAAAATCGAACTTCCAGGTGAGGCTTTTCGTTGCAGGAGGGGAAATTTTTGCGAGGGCAGAGCAGACCGGCTGAAATCCCCGCTCCGCTGAAGCCAACGGGAATTTTTGCCATTGCTTCAGCGGGGTCAGGATTTCCCGGCCAGGGTTTTTATTGCAAAAATCTCTGGAGATCGCAGCGCTGCTAATCCGTCACAACACGCCAGAGGCGGCAGGGCTCGGAGTGTTACTTCTCAGACACTCAGCTCGAAAAAGTAATAGTTCAAAATATCTTAAATGCCACGAGTGTCACTGGAGTGGATTTCAGTGAAAAGCAAACTGGAATTATATAGAAAAAAATCTGTAGCAGTAGAGAGGTAAAGGTACGATACAGCTGGGATTTCTTTCAGCATGCATCTAAACATGCACGTGCACACGTGCTATCAGGTTGTGAAAATAAATGTCTTCTTTAAATTAACTGCATTTCACATTTCCTTCATCGCACTGCGGGCACATTTCTCCCCACAAGAAAAGACTGATTTATTTTTTTTTCCTGCTTCTCAGACATCTTCAAATGATTATCTACACTACAACGCTTTTAACAGCTTGTTTTTTCTTTCACGCAATGTTTCTTCGTGCTGCACACTGTAACGTTTAGCAGTACTTAAACATCCCTCTCGTATGGATTCTTCCTGCCTAGATCTTAAAGTATACTGTATCAATTTGGAACCAAGAGAATCTGCGTTTATAGAAGAAGGCGTGTAAAAATCAAAGGTATGCGTGTAAAACACAGCCGCTGCTATTAGCCATTAGCTGAATTAACAGGTACTGTAAGCAACCTTATTAACACATCAGGAATTAAGAAAACAAGTTTGCAGCTTGTTATTGCAATCCCCATAAAAGCGAGCCTTCTTAAACCAGGGAATTAAGCGGCGCCTAACGGGAAAGCAATTCTCTCTTCTGCAGAGTATTGCTCCGTAATGCTCTGTTTGCTTTACTACTCAAATGCCCCATAAAGCCAAGAGGACAAAAGAAAAGCTGACTGTGAATATTTGTCTGGCTTCAGATATTTTTAAGAGGGTGGGAGGTTTTTGTGTAACTTTTGAAAGTAGCAGTGAGATCTCTGTCACTGGTGATGCAAATGCTTCCCATATGCTGCTGCGCTACCTCCCTGTGATTAACGGTGCTGTTTGTCCTACGCATTCCACAGGGGACAGTTAAGCTGAATAATGGCCACAAACTTACAGAAACATATACACCAGGATGCATACCATGCTCTAAAACGCCTTTTGGTTTGCATTTATCATCTACCTAAAAAGCAGATGCCTGGGTGTGTTATGATAAGGGAGTGCAAGTCATGACGTGGCTCTTTCATGGGGGACTGTGCTGTGTCTGACAACCAGGCACAGTGGGTTTGGGAGAGGGAGGTTGGTCCTTGGCTGTGCTGGAAAAAACAGGGCACTGGGCAAAGCCCCAGACTCATTTTACTGCATGCCTGGGTGAAACTTTGCCCTTGTGTAAGCCCACGAGGATAAATGCTGCACCCTGAACAAATTGGTGGGAGGACTCACAGTGGGGGAGCGAGCCCTCCTAGGCACCCACGCCAGGGCTGCTGTGTCCCACATCGTCCCTTGGAGGAGATCTGAACTTGCCTCCTGGCAAGTGAGCAAGGAGGATGCCATGAGCCAGGCAGCCTGTTTGCCCTTTCTATGGAGTCTATAAGTTTTCAAGGAGTGCTCCTTTCTGCACTGAGAAAGTTAATCACCAAAATACTGAGTGCCAGCTTGGCTATGGAGAAGCCCTGCCAGATGGTCTACCTGTGTTTTCAGACAAGCCTGAATTTCAGTCTGTAGCTGAAATATGTAAATACTAGACAGCAGAATAAATATTGGTATTTTTGCTAAGTGAAAGGTAAATGGCCATAATTGATACCACTTAGGAGATGCAGATACATTAAATCTGACATTTCAGTGCAGACTCAAGCACATTTAAAACTTGGAGAAAAAGCCCTTTTTTCTTCCCCTCTGGTTATTATGGCTATATTAAAAATGCTTTGCTGCAGGAAAGTGGATTCATAACAATCTAGAAAAGAATTACCTGCCTCTGAATACAAAACATCCAGAGAGGAAAAGAAACCCCAACACTGGGAGCAGAGCATCAGCTTAGTGAGCTGCCAACTGGGATTCATTTGTATCCATTCCTATATTATTCAATCTTGATTTTTTGAGCCATTCCTCTTCCCAAAAAGAAAAGAAAGAGAAAAAACCCCAAAACAACAACGAGAAACAACCTAACAGCACATGCAAAAGGTCCCGTGCATACAGGACTACAAAGAGGATGTGCTTTTATGGGAAAACCTTGTCTTATTTCTCACACAGATTTGCTGGTTTATTTGGGACAAAAGACAGCCAGCTTACAACAGCTCAGCTTTGGGATTATCTTTTGGAGGCAATCAGACCTTCAGAAAGCTTTTTTTTTTTTTTTTTTTTTTGATAGTATCTAAGTACAAACTGATCACGGCTCCTATTTTCAACAGTGGCACTGGTGATGGGGAAGGTGACACGGAGTTTCCATGCCCATTTAGATCCTTGTCTGCTGGATATTCAGAGTGCCAAATCCCTGCCAGCTCCACAGTCTCCACGAGAAGCTCTGCATCTAAATACACCTTGGCTCTGAGACATTAAATCTCTTGCAAAGCCGTGCGAGCCCCACACACCTCTTGCAGGGACGGCCATGGCCACTGCTCCAAACTTCTGACAGATGCAGGCAAAGAAATGCTGCCAGCAAGGATGGGGATCAGGATGTAAGGAGGCTACGTCAGAGCATTTCGTGTGGCTCTAGAAAGCCTAGTTTGATACTGCAGAATGAGTGTTTCTATCCCGTTATTTTTTCCCCAAGCAAGATGCTGGCTGGTTGAGCACATACAGCATCAGAGACCTGGGCTGAGAAGCTACCCCTGGAAACGTGCTGCCTATTCTTAGCCTTATCATTAGCATACAAATATTCCTTAATTGCCTAGTCACAAGAGATTACCTCAGGTCATAAATCACCTTATCCTCCTATTAACTTGGGTTTCTTTCTCCACTTGCATAAAATTAGCTCACATCATACGGTGGAATGTTGGGAATTCAAAAACACTTACTTTTATCAATTAAGTTTAGAGTATTTCAATGCAATCACCAGACCATTACATTATTATATTTACAATTATTAGCTGTAAAAAATTGCTTTCAGGAGCAGTCACTTTAAATAAGGTACAAATGGGATACTAGAAGACTATCTAATGGCCTCACATTTCTTTTCAGTCTAGCTTCCTTTTTAAAATTGAGGTTTCAGGCCTGCAAGTAATAAAGGTAGTAATATTGACTTGATTTCCAATATGGGAGCAGTACTATGCATTTCACAGAGCTACCTGGGTGCTCCCAGCTGTACCATGGGCAAAGGACCCAGATCTCAGTAACTGAACCTCCACGGTGAATGCAACTTAGCCCTTTACACAGGTAATGGCAAATACTCCTATCCTATGAATTCAAAGGAAAGCATTAAAAAAAACCAAATCAAGTGTGTAAACAATCATAGAACATCAGAGGGTTTATTGTCTCTCTTAATAGTCGACATTAAACAACAGTATGCTGTCCTAGTCCTTACATTTGCATATGTGCCTGTAGAAATGTTAATAGTTTCTCTTTCAGGGAACTTGCATATGGTGAGAATTGGTGTTTTGTATCTTAATTTGGAAGACAGACCGCAAGAGAAGAACGTGATAGTTTACAAATTAACAGTTCATTTAGTCTGGGATTTTCAATAATTCTGCTGATTAGCACACTAATGAGGTAGAGGGAAAAAATGAGGTTCAGAGAGAAAACTGTGGTGCAGCAGATTCAAGGTGATGACAAAGACATTATTCTCAGGAAAACAAGGATTCAAGTTGCTTTCAAGATGCTTAGTAACTCCGAGCACTTTCACATTTCCAGCAGCCTCTGCTCTATACATCAGCATCTGACTTTTTAATGAAGCAAAATCAAGTGATGGGCTTGTTAAGAAACAAAAGGTAGCGAAAAGCATTTTTAATCAACAACTCTGATTGTTCTTTAGGTTTTCCCAGGAAGCTCCTAATAAAATTAATTTAAGATTTCTCAAAACTAAGGAAGATTTTGCTTGGGATGCAATGAAGTCAAATAATAATGATATAAAAAACATGAATAAGCAGTAGATTATCGTTAACATTCTATACTTATGTCTTTTCTAGCAGAAACTTAAAATATACAACAAGGAATTTGCTATCAAAATAGACATGAAAAGCAAGTTTTCAGCTTACATAAATCAGTGCTGCTCCACTGATGTCCATGAAGCTACACTGTTTTACACCATCTGAGAATCCAGCCCAAAATTTTTACCCTTGAAAAATTCAAGAGGACAGAAGTGATGGGAAAACCATCTTCCAACCAATCTGTCAGAGGAAGAATACCCAAAGGTGCAAAAGGAAATACAACATGTCTCACCTGTCCCCAATCTCCCGTTTTCCACTTCGGACATCTCCCCCCTCTGCATTTCTTTTGCATGTTGGGCTTAGCAAGGTGCTTGCAATAATCTTCTTCTAGATGCCTCCCTTCCTTTGACAAACAGTACACATTGCGGTGCTTTTGGCCCCTTCCACAGGAGACAGAACACTGTAAACATAAATAACAACAGATCAGCTTTCATGCAGGGCCATCTACATGGTTATACACAGGCCATGGCTACCCAGGGCATTTCTTTTTTTTTAAACTGGATGAAAAAACCACATCCCCAGATCCCCAGCAACCTACACAAAGCTCGAAGGGGATACGGAAGGGTAGAATTTATCCACTGGAGATGCTCCCATTTGCACTTAATATTGCATGATCTTGGTCAAAGCCCCACAAAATGCCAACATCAAATTAGAGAAAGCAGCTGACATTCAGCAGGGGTAACAGGCTGGATTCCTGGCATTGCTCCAGTGGTTTCAAAGGAGCAGAGTCATCTTACAGGGATCAAGGCAAGAGCCCTCAGTATCTACTTAGAAGAACTTGAAAGGAACCATTTCCATTTACCTTGGTACAAAGAGAAGTCAAATGTTGGTAAATCGGGAGAGTAAAGCGTGATGTACAGCTTCACAGAGGCAGAGGGGAAATAACTGCACAAAGTACAAGGCAGAAGGGGAAAATGCGGAATTTCCATGTCCTTGATATTACAGTTCATGTTTGTTTTACCAGTGTAGGCTGATTTAGGTTTGGGGGTTTTTTTGTTGTTTGTTTGGTTTTTTTTTAATAAACAGACGGAAAACAGGACATGCTCATCCTTAAGATTTATGCGTTTTGAAAACAACTCAGAAGGTGGCAAGAAGGCAGAGCCCGAAGAATCAAAGCAAAAAGCAAATCAGCAGGTACGTTAGCTGTAAGCTTTGTAGTGAAGCAACTAATTTCAACCTCCCTCTGCAGGTTCACTGAACTTTTTCAAATGTGACCACTTCTGGCATCCAAACCCCAAGCAACTTCACTTTGATTTCAGATTAGTCTCCTCCAAAAGATTTAGGAATCAAAGGGGTCTGGAATCAGGACAAGAATTTAATATGACAGTTTCATGTAGAACAAGCCTCTTACTCAGCATGATACACCTAGAGTCTCAGCTTCAATTTCTTCATTACGTGTTATGCAAGTCATTACATGCTATGTCACAAGCATCCTGGCTTAATCCTTGCGCACAAACACACTAGTTCAACCATCTCTCAATACAAAATGTTGTACTTTCTTTTCAGAATGCAGCAAACACGCAGGGATAAGGCATCTCCCTTTGTTTTCAAGCCACTCCATCAGTATATTTCTTAAGAAATAAAAGCCCAAGCTCTTTCCAGTCAACGAATACACTTGAAACCTAAAAACCTACAATTTATATATGCAGCAGTTCTGAAAGATCCATTAGAATAGGAACTGGCATATGCATTGACAGCTATGATTGTTTTAAATTACAGCACTACTTCAAACTCATTTGGCCCCTATTGTGTTAAGAATTACACAAAGAACTATTGAGAGAGCAGTAACTTGCTCCAAAGTAGAAAAGTTCAGACCAGCATGGAGAGAAATAGATGTAACTCATAAGATCAACCATTGCTGCCTGTTTGCATAAGCAGTGTTCTGAAAAAGGCTCTTTTCCTGCTGCAAGACCCTTAGAGATTGACAAAAGGTAGCTGACATCCCTTGTGGTCAATGGGGTTTAAGGGCCATTAGTGATGCTCCTCTGTAAGAGGCGAGGAAACCAGATGAGCGTGTGGCAGGGATGGCCACTGCTGAGTTTTCCAGAGCCCAGCTCCAATTTCAAGATGGGCCAAAAAAATCCAACAAGCAACATTGAACCTTGCGCTGAGAAACAGGGGAAATGCTGTCCCTTGTTATCAAATAAGACTTTTATGAGTTACCCAGATTCATAAATGTCACTTCTATTCTTCAGTATAAACAGAAAAAAAGATTGAGTTAACGTATCCTATTTTTAAAGCCTTTAAATTTCATCAGAAGTTCATTGTTTTCATTCTCTCTACATTTCTCCCCAGGCAGTGATCATTGGCAGCAAGAAGGAAATGTCAAATCCTACCAAATCCAGCTGCAAGCTTCTAATACTTTCACCCATTTGGCCTAAACACCAACACTGATACTTCGACAAAAATTCAAGTGCTCCTTTAATGGCTGATGCCACTTTACCATGACAGCCAAAGCTAAAGAGTAAATTCACAGACTTGATCAGGAGAGGACTCTTGCCCCACATCCCAGGCTGGTACATTAGATTTCTCTCATTTAAGAAGCACATTGGATCTACTACTTATTCTAAAGTATAAGGTTATTCTAAAGGAAGTATAACCACATTGTGCAACCACACAAGCGTGTTTCTGGGGACTTGAAGTTGGTTGGTAAATATTTGATCTCACACATAATACAGTGCTAGTTATTTCCAAAATTATCCCCCTTCTAGAAATTGCTTAATTTTGGCGTGGAGCCCATTCCGACATCTATCTTGCCATCCCATGATCAAACACAAGACTGCACGCGTACCTTGGTGCACTCAGAGGTTAAGGCATAATTTGCCTAATTTTGTTAATACTTAAATGTAATTCCCGAGATGCTGGAATTAATCATTTCTATGTCTGTCTTTAATATAAATCAAAGTTAGGCAGCTGTGTATTTTTAGATCTAAACCACCCGTTTGCTTTCATGCGCGTGTGAGTTATGATCTCATTTGCACTGACAGAAAAGAGAGGTTGAATAATCTAATGTAACCAAGTATCAGAGACTGAAAATTCCTTTTCTGAAGAGACTACTTCATAACTGCCTTCTAATTCGTCTCAGGTATTTCCAACTTTTATTTATCACATATATTTTAAGCATATGTGAGCCACATGCAGAAAATAATTTAATAGTGGGCTTCACCTCAACACCATTAGGACGAGAGGAAATGGCCTCAAGTTGCATCAGTGGAGGTTTAAATTGGATATTAGAAAGAAATTCTTTACTGAGAGTGGTTGAGCAATGGAACAGGCTGCCTAGGGAGGTGGTGGAGTCACCATCCCTGGAGGTGTTTTAAAAACCGAGTAGATGTAGCACTTGAGGCTATGGTCTGGTGGTTAGGGAGATGTTGGGATGAAGGTTGGACTTGATGATCCTAGAGGTCCTTTCCAACCATAATAATTCTATGATTCTATGACCATGTGACGTGGGGAAGCAATACACCTAGATACTGCCATCAGCCTCATCATTTATTTCAGACCCCGGAGAAACTTTGCATTTCATTAGAAGGACTTGTGATTGCTGCAAATGCTGCTGCCAACTTACAGTACCTATCAGTAACAGTGCTGTAGTGAGGTAAGATTTGATCTTGCCTTCTTTAAAACATTTGCGTAGCACAAACAAAACCACTCCTTTCATATTTCCCTTTCTTGATTTCTTTCCTACCCCCTCACTCCCCATAGAAAATACTTCCAAGTACTGGGGATGGGCAGGTGTCTATGAAACAGCAGCCTCATCCAAGGCTCTTTGCAGTCTACACAAAGACTTCTACTGGTTTCAATCACCTCTGGATCCAGCATTGAATGTGTAGCCAAGGTACAGTACTAACCTTTCCCACTAACCAGCTTCCTAGAGTTGAGGATCATGTTCACTTGATCACGCCCATGGTCAACTTGCCTCTGCCTCCACTCAAGTGCGTAAAAACATTGCTCTGAAACACTGTTTCCAGCCTGTGATTGAGTCACAGCAGCAAATAGCATCGCTGGGTGGACAGCCAGGCACAGAGAATGGTGGTAAAACCACACTGTGTTGTTTCTTAAAAAATCCTAGATTGTGGCCCATAAAATAACAGAGAAATACTATTTCAAAAAATGGGCTATAGCCATTACACTAAACACTCTAGTAAACCTTACTCATTATTTATTATCTCCTAAAACCACCACAGTCACACCTGGTGCTTTACATGGAGAATAAGAATGAAAGGACTTTCTTAAGAGCATTAAGATGAAAGCATTTGAGTGCAGATTTAAGGGGTTTATGTTTATTGCATGATTAGTTAACATGCCAAGAATGGGGGATTGGCATGCTGCTGATTTTTTCAAATAAATATACCGCCTAGTTTAAATAAATGCAAGAAAAAAGTTTAAATAAATATGACAAAAATATTTCCCTATCAACTGTTTCCAGAAAGGTCAGAACACGATGCAAAATATCTCCTGCAATGCCTCACTCTGCTCCAGCACAACAGCAAGCTCATGTTTTTGTTTCCACAAAACTTTGTTTTCTGTTTCAGAGCTCAGGAATGATGAAGATCATTTTGCTTTACCAGGTATGTGAACATTGCTTTAAACTAACACTTGCAGCATTTCCTATTCTGGTAGTTTGGAAAATGAGGGTACATCTTGTTCATTAAGATCCCTCCAAAACAGAAAGGCTGCTACTTCGTTCACTGGGCTGGTAGCAGGAAGAAAACCAGAATTAGGTACCCAAAAAGCTCTTAAAAATTTGTACAATGGTTTTGGCTGGTTTGGTCCAGGTTCTGACCCTCCCGCGGGACACTGGGACCTACTCTTCTGCTTTGGGAGCTCATGGTGCAGCCCTGCCACTGCCCAGCTGAGGGCTGGGAGCAAAGGCAGGCTGGCACCAAAAGAACTCAACAGCCCTGGGCACGAATGAACAAATCCTGGTGAAAAGAAAGAGGAAGTGGAGAAGAAAAGAAGCGGCTCTGCTTCTTGTTAACTTCGTGCACTGAAGATGCAGCTCAACATGGGGCAGAAAAGCAAACAACCAGCAAGAATACTGGGGATGTTCTCTCCCAAAAGTGAAGTTTCAGAAAATGCAGTCAGACCACCTTTCCAGGCTCCTCCGCGCAACGATCTGGGAGGTATTTGAGATAATGAATGCAAGCTGCGGTGATCACCAAACAAATTCCCAAAGATAGGTATGCTCAGATAGCTCACTGAGGGCAGGGCTGGGGGCTGGGAAGAATTAGACTAAAAATGGCTTTATCAGATTCTGCCAGGAGCAACTTTTTGGAGGAAATGAAAATGAATCCTTGTAGGTTTAGATTTCCACACATTAAGGATCATATGAAAAGTAAGTGCTTGTAAGTAAGCCCTCGTTCATCCTTTCCACCACTCTGAGCCAAAACATGTGCTTGGTGAAATAAAATAGAGAAATGACAGAGCCTTACAATGCTTTACACTCCCTTTCTGTGACGGGTTTTGCTCCTGGATGTCAGCAAACTTCTCCAACTATGAGCAGAGCCCAACCATGCACCCTCGTAGTTACATTTCAGCATCCTATTAGTCTGCATCAGCTCCTACTATGACTTTCACTGCTGCTATCAGATGCTGAAATGACAGCCCTATGAATTCCATACCTCTGAGGCCTCTTGAGCACAAAGGACAACAGAAGACACACCACCAAGGAAAGTCTGGATGGTTCCTCACCAGCTGAACCTCTACTCGATGTCTTGAAAAGCCTGAGTCTTTGTGTGTTATCCAGCAACAGAGGCTCTATGACATCCAAACTAACTTAATTACCTTCACAACAAGTTATTTTAGCAGTTAACTCCCTTGGCTTCACCAAGACAAGCAACAGGCTTAAAACAAGGGTACAGTTCATGCTATGGCTTCTCCAATGGCTGCAGCACTTTAGATGATGTTTAGGAAATACTTGTTGCTGCTTTGAAGCTCTGTTTCTTCCACCAATCTGGTTTAGCACAGTCTCACACTCAGCTACATCTGCACGGGGAGAAGTCCCTGCGCACAGGGTGGGGACACTGTGTGCAGGGCAGGATTCGCCCAACTGGACTTTCCTTTCCCAAAAAACTGTAAGAGGGAGTCATACCTTGATATGCACGGCTGCTGAGAACGCATAGCCATGGTGATTTTACCTGGTACAAGGACAGAAAATACATCTGATTTTTGTACATTTAAAAGGGAAGAGTGGTCTCTATATTATTCAAGGTAGGGCACCTGGACCAGAGACCTGACCAAAATACACCAAAGCATTGCACTGCAGTTTGAAAGAGGCTTTAGAAAATGCTTAATTCATCCCAGCTCTCTTGAGAAATGGGAAGATTGAAAAAAAGGACACGAACATTAGGGATTCTGGAATGTGTATTCCAAGTATGTGAGTATTGCCCACACTCCCTGTAGAAACATCCCGAGGAGCCCTCCTGGAGCTGAAGGTCAGCCCTTGGTGTGCACAAGAGCAGGCTTTGCCCTAGTGTCCCTGAGGGGGGTCTCCTTGCCCATGGTATAGGTGAGAGGGAACATCCATGGTGTCTCGCCCTGGCTCTGCAGCACATGGCAGGAGTCTCCAGCCTCCAGCTGCTCTGCTCTCAGCTCTGCACCAAAGGCACAGGGTTTCCCAAGTTATTATTTGCAAAAGGGAGAAATAAAACAATTCACTACATCCACTTCACTTTCCCATTGGCAAACCAAACTGCAGAGATTGGTGAGGGACCCCAGATGATCTCTCATAACAGGTGAAAAAAATCTCAAAGAAAAAGGTCCAACTTGATGTGTTGCCACAGCAGAGGGAAGCACCTGGTGTGTCTGGAGCCCATTCCTCCAGCAGCATAGGTTACCCAGAGGAAAAGTTGCTCTTGGGCTCTTTAACTCCTGCAAGATTTAAGGCCCCGAGCGCTGAAGTCAATAAAATAATTTCCCTGGGCTGAGAAACCTCACAAGATATATGGGAAAAAAGCAGGCAACTGCAGCAGAAGCCATGCATCTCTTCTATGGCATCCACCTAGTAAGTAGCACCTTCCCCCCCTCTTTCATTTGCTCCATTGTTACATCCTGTACAAAGACTTTATCAGGTACAGAAACCAGCAGAGCCGTGAACACACAAAGATGCTTTAAAAGCTGTGTCCCTGCCCCGCTCCACACTATTTAACTTGACAACAAACAAGCAAAAGCCCCAGATAGCCACTGCAGGTCTCTCCAGGGAGGGAGACTTTAGATGGCATTTCCTCAAATTAGGAGGAATGTGTGAGCTACCCAAGGACACTGGTATATTGGGATGTGGAAGGCACTGATGAAGCCTATTTTCCATGCTGTGGCACTTTCAAGAGAGCAGCAATTGAAGCAGCAAGCAGCCTAGGCTAACTGACACTTCATATTTTTAGTGAACAGTTGTGTTATAATGCCATTTAGAAGTCCCATTCAAGAATAGAATTTCTCCATGTTGGATAGAGTGAAACACAAGATAAAGAGCTCTCTGAGGAACTTCAGCCCTATTTCACAGGTGTGCATCACAACAGGTTTTGTAGGAGCCCTGGGCTGCTTCTTGCTGACCAGTTTTATAATGAAAAATCGTGGCTGAACACGCCAGGGATCAAATACTGTCAGCCTGCATACGGTCTTGGGCATCAAACAGATTTTCATCCATGCTGCTGGCTCCCTCACCTCCCCTGTGAGCTAGTAAAAATTAAAACATGAATAGACCATTAAGTGCTTTTGGAACAAGACTGACTACCTCATGTTTCCTTAATGACTGCACAAATCAGTCACTAGGAAAGTTAGAAATACAGTAAATGTCTTTATGCTTAGTGGCACTCATCATCACACATCCTTGTTTCTAAATGCTACAATCCCTAGGATCTGAGCAACAGCAATTATTGCAGCTTGGGGTATACAATGTCAATCTGGAATATGGGCAAAACTGCACACAGGCTTCCCAGTGCCCAGCTCAGGGATCTGCTTGAAGATGCTGAACTTCACAGCCCATCCCTGAAAGTATATTACTGCTCTAATGTGTCTTCTGCAGTCTAACACTTAATTCAATTACTGCACTACAAGCCAGTGCTTTGGGAGACAAATGCTCTCAGCAATTGCCCTTTTATTTATTGTTTTATCGCTCCTCTGCAAGCATATGTGTGCATATAGGAAGTCTGCAGACCTTAGTAAGTCAGTAGCTATGGATGGGCCATCTGTGACACAAGGACTGAAGCACATCATATCTGAGCAGCAGTCCCATCACTTGCTGTTCAAGTTCAGGCCTAGAAATGTCTGTCTCATTGAGAGTACGTGTAAAAGAAGAGATGTAAAAAGGCAACCATGGAGGCACAACAAATGCAGCTAGACAGCCACTGCACTGCTTTGGGAGGAGAAAGGTGAAGTATTTCACAGTAAATTAGGACAGAAGCATGGGTTGGATTATATGTGGTAAGAAACATCAGTGAATACTAATGGGAGTTACCTGCTCTGTGTGGGAAAGTGCACTGAGGAAACGGGAAAATATGCATCATCTGGGGGTGGGGGGAAAAGGAGAGTTTCAAGATACAAGAAAATATCCTGCCTGAGTCTAACCACTGGTCCAGCTCCTCTCTGTCCTGGCACTGGCAATAGGAGAGGTTATTGAAGGAGAGCAGATGAGACTGGCCATTCTCTGCAGCTCATTACCCTGGCACTTCCCTGACATTTGGTCACAGGATTTGGGATGTTAGAGATGACACTGCTGCTCAGTCCTTTCCCTTCTCCATCAGGCTAAAAGACACTACATTTAACCACCAGGTCAGATCACAATGGGTGCACAGACTAACAGGTAGAGTGTGCATTGCAATAGCTGAGCATTAAATTGCAGGAAATCGTTGCTGTGAGGGGTCGATCCAGCACAGCACTTAAGTGCAGGCTCCGCGTTAAGCACACAGTGCCACAGGGTAGTCCCTCACCTGCAGTGTGGCAAATGGGCTTCAGTGGTTGGTTTCCTACTCATGGAGCATCAACACTAGCAAACAGGAGACAGCAAAACCAAAATTGAAAGTATACATCTATAGTTCTCCTTGAGAAACAGAAGTAGCAATGAAAGTTGGTGAAACAGAAGTAGCAATGAAAGATGGTGATGATAGCCAAACAGTAAAAATAGAAAGGAAAATAAAAATTGGCAACTTTAGAGTAGGAAGAGAGGAATACAGTGATATTCCTCTACCAGGCAGCTGGATACCACTGACTTCACCCACCTGTAACCAGCTCGAAGCCACCAGCTGTGGCTCTGAGCCTCAGCAGGGGTGGTAGGCACTGAGCTAAAAGCTTCAGGAGCATCCAGCGCTGCTGCCCAAGAGAAGCAATGGGCTGAAACTCTTCACACAGAAACCCCAACTACATTTACCCTCTGAGATGAGCATAAGGCAGCAAATAGGTGGATGGTAAAATGGCTGGCACAGCTCTGCCCACCCCAGCTGTCATCCTGGGACATGTGATTTTGAACGGTGGCTGAA
Source organism: Actenoides lindsayi (assembly GCA_025331215.1). Taxonomy (NCBI): domain Eukaryota; kingdom Metazoa; phylum Chordata; class Aves; order Coraciiformes; family Alcedinidae; genus Actenoides; species Actenoides lindsayi. The sequence goes on along the minus strand of WTSP01000957.1, from coordinate 1,138 downwards.
GCTGGGCACGGGTGGTGGGATGCTCTGGTCAGGTAACACACAGCAGGGAGTACAGGGAAAGACTAAAAGGAGCCTGGCTTGCTTTTTTAAACAAAAGCAAAGAGGTCTGCACCATCAAAGGTCTTTTTCTGACTGGGGAACTAAAGCAGACAACTTCTTGCCTTTCATCAGCACACCAAACTGGCTGTCCCTGGAGTCAATCAGTCTGACCAGTCCTAACGGGAAGAAAGCCAGGAACCCAAGAGGGACAGCAGCCTTGATGGGCCAGCCTAAGTGTACAGTAAACAGCTCTGAGACAGAGACAGCTTCAGACAAATGGCTGGGGATATCCATAGGCTACCAAGTTCTCATTTTGGTCTGGATCAGCTTTATTAAATCTTCTCCAAGGCATCTATTTCTATCTGTTTTTCTAAAGGCAAGCAAGCCACCCAGTGCATCCCTCTGCCTGGCTTATGGGTGCTGGGACCATACGTGCGGCCTTCCTCTGCTGTGGCAACACTTGTCTTTGCCCCGCAGGCTCTCAGGCTAGGATTGTTTTTATTAGCTTTCTGATAATACCTGGCATGACAGAGAAATACAGACTTGCTGTTGCAGTCCCAGAGCCTAAACCGTCATCATATGAATGAAAGACAGAAAAATCAACATGAATCACTGAGTAACTGAAGAGTTCAGGGTGCCTATCACTCCATTTTCAAGGATGGCTTTGTTATTGCAAAACACATGTAAGGAATCATAGAGCAGCTCAGTAATGCTGCTGTCACAGCAAATTCATTTTCTGCAGAAGAGAGGAAGAGGACAGTGGAGTTATATACACTTGCAACCAAATCTGCCCCTGGTTATCACTTCTGCCATAGCAAGAGCTGACATCCTGCTTGCTAAGAATATTATCAGAACAACGACATGGAAAATATTGCTGTTGAACAGCCTATTTTCAGCCAGCTTCATGGGGAAGACATTTTGTAAACAATGTGTTTGGGCTTTGAGAGAACTAAATACAAATAATCTGAACTTCCCACTGACACCAATTTTAAGATTAAAATTCCTGAGTGCCAGCACCCTGACATGGCTGTTGGCCTGGCAGTCCTCCCACTCCCCACTGAGCCCAGAGCCCCTTCACTGCTACCAGCATCCCTGTGTG
>WTSP01000955.1:0-13913 GCA_025331215.1 Actenoides lindsayi | reverse complement strand
GGCCGGGGGGGGGGGCCCGCTCGGGGCCCGCTCGGTGCAGCGCGGCCTGGCCGGGCCGCTGACGTCCCCGCTGCGCCCTGTCCCGCCTCACCCCCCGCCACCTCCCGCCCCGCAGTGGACCGCCTGATCCGGGAGAACGGGCACATCTTCACCGAGGCCCAGTGCAAGGTCTGCAGCGCCCTGCTCATCTCCGAGTCCCAGAGGCTGGCCCACTACCAGGTAGGGAGCGGGGAGCCGCCGCCGCCCGCCGGCAGGCACCGCGGGGTGCTGAGCCGCGGGGCGGGCGGGTTTCTCTCTGCTTTCTCCAGAGCAAGAAGCACGCCAACAAGGTGAGGCGGTACCTGTCCATCCACGGCGGAGAGGAGCTCGCCCACGGGAAGAAGATGAGGCTGGATGCAAAGCAGGTGAGAGAAGAGCGCGAGCGGGAACCCCTGGGCTGGGGGGAGTTGTGTGGCCTGGACACCTGTATGAATAAATGAAGAAAACGCTCTCAAGAGGGGCACTGTGAGAACTGAGGAGCTCAAAGGCAGGCGTGTGCCAGGTCTTATCTCTGGGAACTCAGTTCCTGCTGCCTTTCCCATTTAAACAGCCTCCGTGGGTATCCCTTCCCCATTCACCCGAGCGCACGTTGTCTTTTATTGATAATCTTGCTTGAAATGAGAGGGAAAAGTGCACGGGAGCGACAACGTGTCAGAAGTCTCATTGCATAATATTTATTGTCACAGATAGCACATTGAGTTGGCCAGCTACTGGAATTCTCTTTCCAGAGTGATCTTTTTTTACTTATTTAGGTTTTCTTGACCAGTAGCTGGAGCCTGTTGGTCAGTAAAGGCACCATGTCCCACTTGGCCATCTGTCTGCCCCGTGATTCACTTGGGAAGCAGATTCTCCTTTTATGATTGCTTCAGCTTTAATCCCGAACTCCAACATTTGCACGGGGGGCGAGGGGGGAGGGCGGGGAAAGGAGGATAAAGGCAGATGCCTTTGCACGTAGTGTTAGGCTTAGAAGTGACTCCTGCTGCCTGCTCCTCTGGCATCGTATTGCAGATGACCCACCTGATAGCGACGTTTGTGTTGCTCAGTTCTCACATTGCAGACTAAAAAGCACCTGTTCCAAGTCTGGCAGCCACACACTTAACCTTGCCCTTAACCCACACAGGCCAGGGTTACCCCTCTGGCCAGAGTGGCTAACTAATGGGTTAAAATAATCTGGTGCAAGGACGTTCTCTAATGAGGGAGAGGATGATGCCAAATCACAGAAGTCCTATTCAGTCACACTGCTTCAACTTAACACCCGAATGTCTCTGATTACCTTCTTTGCTTAGACCCCCCAAACCTCAATGTTTCTTCTCGTGACAAGAAGGTTGCACGAGGTGACCCGCAGAGGTCCCTCCCGACCTCTGCCACTGTGATACTGTGTGCACAGGACAGCAAGCAGGAAGGCAGCAATGGGGAAGACAGGAACAAGTGTTGTCCCATCTGCAACATGACCTTTTCCTCTCCGGCTGTGGCAACATCTCACTACCTGGGCAAGACTCATGCCAAGAACATGAAGCAGCAGTCTCCCAAAGTGGAAGGTATGACTGTCTCCTGGGCCTTCCGCTGGTACCCAGAGGCTGCTCAAGCAATACAAAAGTTGAGAGGGTCATTGGACCCCAAGTTCTTGTGAGGCTTCAGGGTGAAACAGAGTAAGCCAGCAGAGCCCCTCCAGGGAGATGGCCACTTGTAGCAGCCTGCTTGGTAGGCTGACGTTGGTAAAAAGTTGTGTGCTTTTTGTTTTGCTTTGTTTGGGAGAAATGCAGTTTGCAGCAGGGTTGTGCCTATCCCTACATGTGGGGACTAGGAGAGAGCTGCTCTTCAGGGAGGGTGATGTTAAGCTGTGGAAATGCCCACCATGAGATACAGTGCTCGCTAAAGCATAAAGGGACTGGAGTGACTGGTGAAACTCTGGTACAGCAAATTCATCAATGCTGCTCAACTACAAAGATGTAGCCTCTGAGGTTGGGGGACTTGTGAGCTGCAGATAGCTGGGGTGCTGTAGGACCCCAGGGGAGTGGGAAAAGGCAGCCTTTGAGTGCACTTGAGGATGGCAGGTTGTGCCAGCTCCCAGCTGGGATTTCCCAGGCAGAAACAGGATTCACTGTGTCAGACTAAGTCCTGTTTGTGCTGCTTCTCAGGCAGGACTTCTCATGATTTCGGTTTGGGACAAGTCCTGCAGCTGCACAGTGTTTCCTAGAACCCACTTGCCTTTGCTGCAGAGGCTTGTCCCCATGTTCTAGCCAGGTGTTGGTAACAGTAGGTGGAGGCTCATTCATGTCCACTGTTTCTTGAATATGGCCGTGCTTATATTAAGTAGAAATATGCAAATCTATTGGGGTTTTTTAACCCTGAAAGTTTTCCTGGCTTGCCTTACCACGTGCCTTTCAACTCTGCAGTGTTAAGGGAAGAGGTGGGAGCCACGTGAATTTATCTAGATGTCTTATATGCCATGTCTAGGTTTGGGGTTTAGGTGGAGTGGGTTATTTTTTTTTAATGCAGGTTTTGGGGAAATAAAATGATGGTTTTTTATCTCTGAGTTCTGTGACTGACCAAGAATTTGGATTCACCCTACAGAAGCTGTGCCCTCACAGAAACATCCTGCCACCCTCCCCACCTCTACCGTGTCTTCTCATGAAGAGAACAAGGACATTACTGACCCAGACAAGTTCTGTAGCCTCTGCCACGCCACTTTCAACAACCCCCTAATGGCAAAACAGCATTATGTAGGCAAGAAGCACAGAAAGCAAGAAACCAAACACAAGCTGATGGCACACTATGGCCGAACCCCTGATGCACCGGCATCGTCCTTCATGGGTGAGTTCTCAGCAGGCAGGCTAATAAATAGCTGAAGAAAGGTTAGGGAGAGCAGCAGTATCTGTCTGGCAGGTCTTTGGACAAGAGAGTCTGTGTGGAGGGAGCAAGGAAGAGTTGCTGGTGATGAGTGTTTTGATTATAAGCTGTAAGATTGATCTGGTTGATGCTGTAACCCCCTGGCAGCAAGAGAGGTTGTACACTGTAGCTACTCAAGGCAAGCTTTGGGTTGTGTTTTGCAACATTGTCTAATTGGGGATGTCTCCTTTTTATTCTCTGTGCAGATAATCCAGGGATTTTGACCAGTACTGTTTCTAGCAAGGTGATTGCATCTGAAATGGAAAGATGAAAGTGGCATTTGATGCTTAAAAAGATATCTTTGTAGGGGACTAGCCAAAGGTGGAAGAAATAGGTTTAACTGCACCTGCTGCTTCAAAGCACATGAAAGCCAGAAAGATTTCTCCCTGAATGCCTTTCTGCCTGTGTGGGCACTTCCATCTGATGAACTAATGCAAGTCTCTCTGGAGCAAGCAGGAATGAGGGAGGGAAAAAAAAGAGCTGTTAAGGAGGAACTTTAGGCAGAGAGTTAAAACTCATCTGGTTTATGATCTGCTGCTTATGAGCACTTCTGTGGGATGAGAGCCCTTGGAATCCAGTGAAAGCATTAGGAGCTCACAGTAAACTCCCTTGTTCCCCCCAGCAGCCTTCCATTGGACCAGGAAGTCTAGTACCTGCTCGATGCTTGAGGTAAATAATAAGCAGACAAATCATCTTAAAATCATCTTCAAGGGCTTCTCTCTCGGTCGTAAAAACCCACACAGGCAGAGGATTAATTATTCTAATTCTTTGCAGGCTACCTTTAGATACCAGTAGCACTTATGAGAAACAAGGCTCAATTATCCCACTAATATTCTCTCCCACATCACGTAGTCGTGTGGGAGATGGAAAAGGTGCTTGGTATCTAGTGTTACCCATCTGCTCTTTACCTAATTAGAGGGGTCTGATGAATGGTTCCAATTTAGCGTGACTCAGGCGCTGACAGCAGCAGGAGTCCCAGCCCGGGCAGGCTGGGGAGGTGGGCAGTGCCCGTCACTGTGATGTCTCTCGTGAAGCTCCAGCAGAACCAGAGCACGGACCCATCTCCGTAGCATTTAACCTATTCAGGCGAGGTTTTGGAGCCCGGGCTGCAGTCAGGGATGTTTTCTGCTTTCTCTGCCCATCTGTGTGTGTGCTGATAGCCATACCTGTCCCGAAACTTCTCTCTGCTGGTATCTGGCTGGCAGCAGGTAAAGATGCCTTCGCAGCGCAGTATGGAGGTGTTTGTCTGCTTGAAGTTCCTCCATTGACCACTGGTATGGGGTACAGGAGTGCACTTCAGACAACTCTGTGCATACACCTGTTTGCCAGATTTGCAACAGAGAGCCCGTGGCCTCAGCCATGCAAGGAGGCAGACCTGAGGAGGCTGCAATGGCTCCTCTGGTCTTTCCTACCCAGTCCAGCTCTGTTTTGAGAACTGAATATCCACTGGAGTCTGAGACCTCACAGGTTCCTCAGACAGGTCTGGAGATGTCTGCTCCATCATGTGTTGTGCTTCTCGCTCACTGATTACACTGCTCTGCTCTCCTGGGGAGAGTCTCCTCTTTCACCTTAAAGAAATGTTTTCCTGATGAGACTCCCCAGCAGACCCTTGCCCACTGAGCCAAAATTCAGGAGCGCTTCATGTTTTGAAGAGAACTGCCAGGATTTTCCCCTGCTGGAGAGCCCTGCACGGAGCCGTGCTGCCGTGCTCGCCTGTTCGATACCTGTGACCTACCAGACTTTAGTTCCACCTGGAGTTGTCATGTTGCACAAAGCCAATTGATCTGTCCAGTACAACTACTGTTGGAAACTTGTTTTTTGCTGTTAACTGGTACAGTGACTGTAACCAAACTGCTTGAGGGTAGAGCTTAATACTCTCAGTTGGCACGTCGTCAAGGCTTAGCAGAATGCTGCGTTGTGGAACTGGACATTGTGTGTTATCTCCTCTGGCTCCTTGTTTTTTACTGAAACACTAAACTTACAAATTAAATGTCTCACTCATCTTCTGTTATGAGATGTACAGATCAGAAGAAGTGGGAATTTAGGAGAGAAATGGAGTTGCAAAGGCAGTATAGCATCAGGTTTGGTGTCCAAATGCTGAGACTTTTACTATGTCTGATGCTATGAACTGTTTATAGGAAATGTGTCTTTGCTTTTATAGATAAGCAAACCCACATTGTGACCAGGAAAGCTTTTCTGGCTTGGTGATTCCCTCGCAGTGACTGGCTGATAGATGGTGGGGTAGTGGGATTCTGCAACCTCACCTCCCGGTCAGGCTCTTGACTTGCTATTTGTCTTTTGTTTAGAGGCTGTTTAACAAACCAAGTGATTGCTTATCTCGCTCGTTCCTACCTCAGGCAGCAGGTTGTTGGCTAGCTGTGCGTGCTAACATTGCTGTCTGTTTCAGCTGGGAAGGGCTACCCCTGCAGCACATGTAACATAGTCCTCAACTCCATAGAGCAGTACCAAGCTCACATCAGTGGCTTCAAACACAAGAATCAGTAAGTAACGTTCTTGTCTAAGTGTGTTTCCAGCCTCACTGTTCAAATCAATGGCTTAAACATAACTCAGAATGCCGTTTTGAACGCGTGTTTCCAGCAGAACAGGGTTTGTGCAAGCTTGCTCTGTCCTGAATCCAGTCCCCTCCAGCAGCTCCCTCTGCACACAGCAGACACCCTCTTGGGCACTGCTGCAGTAGAAAGGCCCTGTAGTTGCTTTTGGTTCTCTATAGTTCAGCTCAGCGTGGACCTTTGCAGTGAGTGCATCCAGACTGACACCTGTTAAGCACAGTTCCTCTAACAACTGAGAGTTTAATTTAATTAAAGACTGGCTCAGCAGAGATCTGCTTGCCATTCTAATCTGTCTTGGGGTTGCTTGTCTTAAAATTTGGCATGTAGTCAGGATGCTCCCGAAACCTAGACTATAGTCCTGAACTCACTCTCACAGATGGTGGGTTCAATAATGGCATCTCCTGCATATATTATTAATCCAAAAAAAACCACCCTAGGCTGCCAGATGATTAATACCAAAATACTTGTTCTGGATACTGTCAAAGTTCAGATCTCTAATTTCAAAGCCTTTGCAAAAAGCTCAGTAACAAGCCTGGGTTGGTTAGAGAGCTTCTTAGAAGAGAGAGGTATTAGGAAACTCTACCTGCAGTGAGGACAGACTCCTGGCCAAATTTCCCACAGAGGACAGGAGGAAAACTGGGATGTCTTGTTGCCTATCTGTGGAATAACAGCCCATGGTCCCTGATTGGAAGACACATGCTCCATCTGCCATCCCCAGAAAGTTTCCACACAGCCAGATCAGGGAACAGCAAGGATCCTGTTCTAGAGCAGTAACACTGAGGGTGTTCCCCACACATATGCATAAATGTTCCCTTAAGGACATGGATGCTCTCTGAGCTTTTGCAGCCATGCAAGTCCCTTTCTGAAAGCTGCTGGTGGATTTGGCTGTTCAGTCCTGTTCCAGGCCAGCTTCTGCAGTCTGAGGAGAGCCAGGAGACTTCCTTTGTAATGGAAGCTCTTTACCTGTCTCGGAGCTGTGCGATAGCTAATCCTGCCATGCTAAAGGTGTCTGTTTGCACACACGCGTGGAGGGCGAGGATGCACTTGGAAGCTTTTCTGGCAAGTTGTTAACTTGGCAAGGTAGGCTGTTGCTCCAGTGACAGCCATGCCTGCTGAGCAGTGATTGCAGCTGGCACATTTCAGAGCGCTTCTGACATTGTCTCCTTTTTTCTCTTCTCTTCCTCTTGCTCCCTTCGATGTCCAGGATGCCAGGAGCAGTGCCGGTTGTTGGACCATTCCCACCACAGCAGTATGTCCGGGAAGAGTCTACTGCCCCAGGAGGCTACAGTTATTTCAGCCAAGACTTCTAGAGCAAGTTGCAGCACTGTTCTTGGAGTTGTTGGTGGCCCAAGAACGCACATCCTTTGCCAGCCCACAATGGTTTCATTATCCCTCTGGATAAGCAAAGCCCTACCCTCCTGTATGCACCCATTGAGCAGAACAGGGACTGAACCTCGGAAAAAGGATCCAGCTGGAAGAGACTTGCTAGACAGCAAATACTTCACTCCCTTAGAGTAGTTTTCATTGTGTAATTGTTTCCTGTGAAGGTGGGTGCGGTGTGAGAGGAGGTGTGTATCTGCTATAAGGAGGTTTTGGCAACAGGCTGGTGGTGGCTACCTCCTCCCTCACCAGAGCAAATAATGGATTCCTGCACCTGGAGGGCCAGCGTCCCATGCTCAGAGGTGGCTTTTGCCAGAGGAGAGCTCCTAGACCGTAGCGAGCAGCGGTTGTGTGACACATTGCAACTTGCCTGGCTTTGTACAGGCCTAAAATAGGAAATAACCAGCGTGGCATCTCTTTCCATGCCTCCTCCGGTCAGGTCTGTGTGCAGAATTTCACGAGCCACTGGTTGGCATCAGAGCTTTTTTGCAGTCCTGCAGCCGTTGGTTCTGGAGCTGGGTTGTCTGGGTCTGTCTGTGCGAGTAGTTACAACTGCTGGTGTGCAAACTGCTGCTGGTGGGAGTGGAGGGCTGCAAGAGGAGTTTGAGCTCTTGGCACTCCAGACAGCTCAGCCCTCTGCTCGGAGGATTTCCACATGGAAGGCAGTAACTGTTTCTCCTGGTTTCCCATGGAAACCGGTATATGTGATCATTCACCACGTGTGTCTTTACCCCCTGTGACTTAGACCAATCTCAGCCAAACTCGGCAGTGGTGGAGATCTCCAAGATCTGAGTGCAGTTAGCAGAGGAAGGTAGAGCAGGGTGAATTCATCTCTAATTCTGTCAGAGTCTGCTTGGGAGTGCAGCATTTTCCCTACTGACACCAAAACATTCTGGGGAAGTAAGGATTTAAGGGAAAAGAGAGGGGATAAATCTAGATGCAGCAGAAAACGGTAGTATAACATGGTCTAATCATTAGCTGACTAAAAAGCTACAAATCCTTTGGAAACCTGCCTTCGTTAGTACTTCACTAGACACTCCTTGCCCAGCCCTTCTCTTCAAAGTTCTTAGATGTTTGTACCATCCTGGAAGAGGGATGTTCTGCATTTCAAATGCAGAAATTAAGACAGATGGTCTCTTCATGGTGCAAATGTACTAGATCTGTTAGAAAGGGCCCCGGAAGGAAGGGCAGACATCTGAGACTGCTGTACATTTTGGACAAGCTCTTTAGATGTTTTGCCTTAAGCTGAGGCGTCGCCTGTTCTCTGCTAGCCCACCGCAGGAGCCATGTGCCTGGGGCTGACCTCCTGTTCTGTGCCAGTGCTCCAAGTCAGCACCCCGTGGCTTTGTCCCAGCATCAGTGCCTCCATGGAACTGAGACTTTGCTAGTCCGTGGCAAACATCCTGCTGTTTTTCTTCCAGGAGGATGCAGATGTGGCCCCTCCAAGGACTTGCCTTGCTGGTGGGGCTTGGTGGGGCTGGCAGGAGCGTGGGTGACAGCCGTGGGCACACCACAGTGTGCTGAGCCAAGCTGCTGCCTCCCATTGCGTGGCCCCGGCAGCTGCTGAAGGACAGTCTGGGGCCCTTGAGTCTCAGCCTTGTGTGCCAGGGGAGCAGCTGACAGCTTCATGGGGCTGAAAGCTGGGCTGTAGAAGCACTTCCCAAAATCCAGTGCACACACTGGTCAGGTTATGCAAGGAAGGAGTGAGCTGGTTGCCAATCTCAGTGCTTGGAATGAGCGCCTTCCTTTCCCCACTCCAGGCTGTGCATGAGCTTTGTTTTCCTTCACCCCACACAGAATCTGCCATCTTCCCTTAGGACAGGCTCCTGCTGGTCTGGGTTTGCCTTCCTAATGTTTTCCAGCCTTGCTCCACTGCTGAGCTCTGACCTTAGTCGCCTGCTACAGAGGGAGTCCTTTTAAACCTCGCGAGCTGATCAATGAGCAGAAAATCGCGGTGAGCTGAAGGAAGCGTTGTGCGCCGGGAGCCCTGGATGGCCTCCAACTCCCATCTCTGCTGCTGAGCTCTTGTCCCGCTGCACCGGGGCAGGTGCCTGCTGTATGTGCTGTGCATTGACATCAAGAGGGATCCATTTCCAGCACTGCCCGGTCTGGCGTGTCACTCCTGCCTGTCTACTGACAGTTTTGCCTTCCCCTGTACACAGTGTTTGTGTATCTGCTGTTTCCCTAAGGTGAAGCTCTCCAAATAGAGTGTTTATTACTACTTTTGGGTGCTGTCTCTCTGCTAGATCCCTTCCTGGGATTTTGTCATACTTCAAAGCAAAGAACAGGATGCAAACACCTTTGAAATATTTGGGAGGGGCAGAAGGCTTGTGTTCCCATCTCCCCTCCCCAGGGCCTGGCTCTCATCCCGCGGCACCCTGAGGTGCAGACAGAGCCAGTGAGTGTCTTCAGCTGTGCTACTCTGGCAAGCCAGCGTGGCCTTGGGCACACTGCAGCCACCAAGATGGGACATGCTGGACCGGGAGACTGCTGGCCCTTCTGCAAGCTGTCGTGCAGCTTGTGCTGAAAACATCTGTGACTGCCGCGGGACGCTGGGCTGTTCCCTGGCACTGCCAGGGCAGCACAAGAGTGGCATTGTGGCAGACATGCTCTGCTGCTCTCCCTTTGAGGGCTGCTCGCTCACTGGGTACCTGGGACTGGCTGTGCAGCTCCTCCCTGAGCAGGTTTGCACCAGAGTGCAGGGGACCGGCATCCGTAGGTGTGGTGCAGGGCCTTGTGCTGACATGAAAGATGGCACTGCCATCAGCTGTGGGGATGGTGCTGGGAGGGGTGGGTTGCGTTCCTCTCCTGTGGTGCACAGCTGTGCCAGGGCAGCATGCCTGCTGCTGCCAGCCTGTCCCTTGCCACCCTGTTCCTTTTCCCCTCCCCGGAGAAGAGCTGTGGTGTGTGTGGCAGCTCTGGGCCCTTCTGTGGGTTCAGGTGCTCCCCAGGGCAGGTGCAGGGAAGGAGGCAGCAGCCACAGGGCTGCCTGTGCCCCTGGCATATCTCCTTCCCCAGCAGCAGGAGGGTTGGCAGCAGCCATGCCAGGGCAGCCATGACCAGTTGGCCCCATGAGCCTTGCTGGGGACTGCAGTGACCATGGTGTGTCCGTCATGCCAGCTCCATCCCCACGCTCCAAGCACAGCCCAGGTGGCTGCCGAAATCACCGGTGTCCCTGCTCTGCTGGCTGCCCATCCTGCTGCTGGACTGTTTCAGGGGGCCCCAGCACCCATGGGCATCCCGGTCATGCCAGGAGAGGAGTTGGGGTCTGTCTGTGGGGCCAGAGCCACCCATATGCCAGGGGAGGCTGAGGACAGAGCATGGCCATTGTCCGCAGGCTGCGCCCGGATGCCGGTGTGCTACCAGCCCAGCACCTCTGCCTAGCTGCAGCCAGGGCTGCCCAGTCCTGGTCCTCCCTGCCAGTGCCTCTGCGGGCAGCACCTCACCGCGCTGGGGCTCTGGCTGCCTGAGACGGGCCAAGCCCCAGTGCCTTCCGGGCTGGCAGGCACGGCACAGGGCATGGAGCCACCCACCAGCCACATCCCCCACGGAAGCGCAGCCGTCCCCTGCCCGTGCCGCAGCCAGCTCCGTGGAGCCTGCCCGTCTGAGGAACCAGCGGCTGCTCCTCTGGCAGCGCCAGGGGCCGGGCCCCGGGTCCCCCCCTCAGCCGGGGGAACGCGGCCCCGGCCGCAGCCCCAACCGCTGCCATCCCTCGTGGCCCCGCTGGCTCCAGCGAGTAAATCAGGTGCAGATGTGGAGCAGGGCCGGGCGCCTGCTTGTGATTAGGGGCTGGGAGCATCGGGGTGGCCCTGTTCCTGCCTCTCTCCCCTGCTGTGGCTGTACCATTCCTGGGATGAGCCCCCAGTGCTTCACAGGGGGCAGGACTGGCAGACAAAACTCTTGCTCTGTCCTTCGATGGGCACCATGGTGTCCAACCCAGCATATGTCCCCAAGGGGAGTAGCACCCCTCCTGGCCCCCTGCACCCCATTCCCCGTGCCAGCTGCAGCCCCATTGCTACCTGGCACAGCTGAGGTGGGCAGAGGTGGCAGGGCTGCTGCAGGGATGAGGTCTGGTGCGGTCCACTCTGTGCCGCCAGGCCAGCCCCAGCCCCACGTGCTCCCAGCTCAGCCCTCAGTGCCTGAATCTGTGAGTGCTCCTCACAGAGGAGCCAAAGCTCAGGGCCCCCGTGTCCCTGTCCCACAGCCCCCGCTCCGGGCCTCCCGTTCTCAGCTCCCCAGAGGGAGCAGCAGGTTCGTGTTTGCCAAGTTTTGCCTGGTTAAACCTTAACTGTGCCAGGTTGCTCCATCAGTCCCTCTCTGTCAGAGATAAGGATGGACAGGCAAGACCAGGGTCTGGTGGGAGCACTGCCGCAAGCCCAGCTGCTCGCCTCCGGCACAGGACCCAGCCCCTGTGGAGCATCCTGCCCCACCAGCTCAGCCCCTGTCCGCTTTGGCAGGTCCCTGCTGACATGAGTGCAGCGGGTCGTGGTCAGAGATGGAGGCTGCCTTGTGTCAAGGCCAGCAGCACTGGATGAAGCCAGGAACCCTTGTGCTGGGGCACCCAGGACCTCTTGCTCCAGGGCTGGCCCACTCCCTCAGTGCCAGGGGGTTCACAGTGGTCTCAGCCCCCAAACCCCACGCACATACGAGGAGCTGGGGAGCCCGTGTCCCAAACAACAGCCGTTCAGGGGAGGCCGAGAGAAACTTCCAGGAGGAAAGAGCCCCTCGGGCTCCGGCCCCCCCAGGAGCCACCACCGTGCCGTGCGCACTCACGCTGGCCGCAGGTGCCACCGCAGCGGGAGCGGCTGCGAGCGCTGGGGCCAGGCACAAGGGGCGGCTGTGTTCCCGCAGCCCCGGCTGCCTTCCAAGAGCAATATTGTTGGCACCAGGCAGGCTCCCTGCGCCGGCGGTGCATACACGGGCCTTTCATGAGGGGAGCGGGGATGATTTACTGCCTGGGGGAAGGGGCAGGGGCGGGAGGACGGTGCCCCAGCATGCCGGCGCCCAGCCCCTCGTGTGCGCTCGCTGCCGCGGGGCCCCACACGTGTAAGCAAGGGTCTGGCCAGGGGGTCCACCTCTCCTCTGCTGGGCGTGGGGCAGAGTAGGTCCCCCTGCCCCATTTGCACCATGCCAGTCCCCTCACTGCCCCATCTGCAGGACCCTGGAGACACACTCACTCCCTGGGCACCCTGCTGCATCTGAGCTCCCACTCTCTGTGGCTCAACAGACAGAAGTCACATGTCCCCTTAGGTGCCCAAGTTGATGGGAGCAGCTCACAGGGCTGGGAGGAACAGAGGTGGCAAAAGAGGGTGCTGGGGCCGAGGTGTAACCACAGCACGGGGTGCTGGGGCTGGCACAATCCCCCCTTGTTGAGCTGCTAGCACAGTGCAGGCCATGGCAGTGCTGCCGGCAGCGGTGGCAGGCGGTGGGGCTGCGCTGCCATGAAGGGCTTTTTGTTTCCCCTCAGTTGCTGTTATAAATCAAGCCAGGCAGCCCGACCCCTGGCCCAGCGCTGCCCCATGGCAGGGAGGGGACTGGCTCCCAGCACAGCCCCACTGTGCCCCAGCCTGCACTCAGCGTTGTGCTGGCCTTGTAGGGATGCTTGGCGTGACACGAAGTGAGGTTCCAGCACTGGTCTCCTTGTCCTGCCCCCATCCAGCACCTTACCCAGCACTTGGGGACCTGGACAGGGTGTGGGGTCTCTCCATGCACATCCCAGGCTGTGGCTGCCATGGGCTGCCCTGAGACTGAGCTCTCTCACAGTGTTCCTGGCACTGGGAACAACTCCTTCTTTCTGGTTTTAATTTGGTTTCGGTTCGAATCAAGCTGAACCCAACATTTTTCTGTGCTTCCGGCACGCTGTGAGCTCCACAGGGGTGGCTGGTGCTCCGTGAAATTGATGTTCTCGTCCGCTTCACGCGTCGGCAGGAATGAACAGCTGCTGGGATCTGATGGCCCTGGAGACTGCTCCATGCCCCTGTGCCCCAAAGAGGGACCAGCACCCCAGGACGGAGACCAGGACCCCAGGTGGGGAGCAGCATGTGGTGGATTGCACTATGGGAGATCGTAGCACCTTGCAGGCAAACTATGTTGTGCTGGAAGTTTCTGGTTTCCCACGCTGGAGCAGCATGGCCAAAGCTGTGTGCTGGCCCTGACAGCATGGCCCTGTGGGATGGGGAGTGGCAGTGACAGTTATATCCCACTCACAGGACCCCAAGATCCATGCTGAGCCTATGCAAGGCTCCCGGAAAGCAGAAGGGTGGCAGCTCTGGGGCTGGATCCTGACCGTGTGCTGGGAGCACCCTCTGTCCCCTCTTAGTGGCAAGAGGATGCTCAGGGGAAGGTGTGCCTGGGGACTGTGCCGGCTCAGTGGATCTGAGGCCCAGGGGTCCTGTGTGGGCAGGCAGGGGGGCACCGGGCCCTGGGCATAGTGTGGTCAGCCTGCCCCAGTGCAGGCAGCAGCATGGGGGAAGCAAAGGAAAAGTGTTTATGGGTCAGATTAGGGCCACTCCAACCCTGACTAGCAGCCTCATGGTGTTTTACGATGCTCGGTTATGGGCTCCTAATGAGGGTCACAGCCGCTTTATGGCACCGGTAGCGATAACGCTGCAACTAATTGCAGCACAATTAGCGAGCGGGCTGCCGGGCACCCAGCAACACGCAGCACCCAGCCCGGGCCAGGGCCACACGCTGGGGTGATGCTGCTGCCGTGGAGGCCTCGGCATCTCCGGGGACGGGGTGCTCCCTGCTCCCGGCAGCCGGGGTGACGTGACCGCCCGATATCCTGCTCCCGGGATGGGGGCCCAACACGTGGGGTCTGCCTGGGGGCGGCGGAGGGGAGCGGCCCCCGGTTCTCCGCAGTCCCACACGTTCCCCACCCGCGGGGCGATGCTGCCGGGGGGTGCCCAGGAGGGTCGGTGCCGCCCGCCCACACCCCGCCTAGCTCGGCGGCGCGTGGTTTTGCGAAGGAGCTGGCGGCCGGCGGAGCGGGGCCGGTTGCAGCAGCCGCGGCTCGGGGCCGGTCCGCCCCCCCCT
>WTSP01000954.1:14888-27699 GCA_025331215.1 Actenoides lindsayi | reverse complement strand
GTGGGGAAGTGTTCTTACTCTCTTTTACGGTTTCTGTTGAAGAAATTGGCCCATTCAGAGCAGGTCTTTTTACTTCCCACCCAGAAGACTGGAGATATGCCAACAATTAATGTCAGCAAATATTTCATCAGAAACAAAAATATTTCTGGTCTTGCTAGTGCCTTTGCCTAGAAGATAACAAAGTTTAATAAATGCAAAGAAAAAAAAACCCACTTGATTTATTTTTTAAATGCAGAAAGCAAACAAATTATGTAAAAGAGACTTTCTCCTTATGGCTGTTGTTCATTGTTAAGGCTTGTACTGCAGACAAATGTTAGACATGTACAGTCAAGTCAGACCTCATTAATGTCTACAGCTGAATACACTGCAAGATTAGTCAGAAGGAAATATTTTTCTTTTAAATTGCAGGAAAAGATAATTTGGGGGGTAACAGAGTTCTTCAGAGATAGTTTGTATGTAGAAGATTTATCCCTTCAACTTAAAAGAAACAGTTAAGTGGATGAGTTGGGAATTAATCAGATTAGACAGCATCTTCAGGGAGCTGCAGGGAACTACATAGTAGCTTTCTGTTTATTGCAACATTAATCCACCTATTTGCAGAGCTAGATCACAGGAGCTGAGACATTTAACTTCATAAGAGATTGTTATCTTCTGCTCCCACGCTGCGCATTTAATTTATGTTACCTGGCTTATCTGCCTATCCCATCTATGAAAGTCACTGTTTTTGTTAGCCAGGTAACATTAGGTACTTGAACTGAAGTTTGTTTTTATTTGGTTTTGATCTGGCCAACATAATAAAAGTCTACAAGCTAGCTGAGGTAAGCCAAGACCAAGCACGCCACTTTAAATTACTCTCTACAGTTGGCACATGCTGGGTATTATAGAGACAGATCCCATTAAGTATCTTTGCTTAACATTCTTTGCTGCTATTTACTCTTTCCAATAGGTTGATTAAAGGCTGAGAATATACACTCTTTCTGTGTTATTATGCCAAGCTGTTATATTTAAGCACTACAAAACAAGTTGGTTTGTTGTTTTTTTAAGTTTTTTGGGTTTTTTTGAAAAAGCATAAAAGCTTTTTTTTCCAACCTTGTGTATTTTGTGGGTCATTTATGTTGATACAGAGACCAGTATAAAACCCACTGAAGACAAAGGGTGATTTTTAAGAACAGTAATGGAAGTCTGTGAGCTGTGCTACTCCCTGGTTACTCAAGAACTCAATACAGAGGATGTTTAAGAATGTAGAAGGATGAAGCCTTCTCATCCCATAATGCCTGTGCTTATATACCTCTTTTCAATAATAGTTTATTGCAGCAAAAACATAGATGGTAATGCACAGCAATGAAAGATGACATGAGACACTTAAGTTTCTTTTAATGATAGTGTCGTATTTTGTACTTGTTTTTAAATGGAAAGAAAAACAACACAAATTACTTATGATTGCAGGGAGTTTTATGTACTTACAAGAGATTTAATCCATACAGAGTACTGAATGTGGGCAGATTTACTTTAAAAGCTTTTTCAAGAAAGTTGGTTTTTTAATAGTCAAGTATTAAATACAAACATCTCTGCAATTTGAAGTGATGTCGGGTTGTTTACTTGGGGGCTTTTTTCCTTTGCTTTTTGATTGGTTGGGTTTTTTTCAAGATTTCTTCGCATTACCAAAAATCAGCCTGCAAATAACAACTATTGTTGAAAAAAAATATACTGGAAATTTGATTTGCGATTTCAAATGTTTTACACTTCAAAGAAATAATGTAACAAGCAACATTTTAAATCAAATTTAGACTCAATTTTCAAGTATCATTATTTCAGCTTCAGCTGGAAACTGAAAAGTCACCTTAGGCACTCTGATACTGAGTTAGGCACACAAATACTGAGCAACTACTTTTAGGAACAGATACTGTAAATAATGATCCTCCCACCAACAGAATTTGTAGCATGAAGTTCAAATATTGTAAAGATTATATATTCCCTTTAGAACTGTAAGTTGGAATTCAATTGCTGTATGCTATCAATTTGATTAGTGAGAAAGTTCAAAGCAAATGTATCATACCACTTAAAAAGCACCTAAACACCGCACATTCTTGAGTTTGTTACTTATTGTGAAAATAATTTACTAACTGCACAGCAGATATGGCAATGCATAAGGGTTTTCATTAATTAACTTTCCAGTATTATTTATACAGGAAACTGTTACTTGCCTGATAAGGACAAGGAATATGGTATTGGTCACAGTGGTCAAATACCCATGTTGTTTCCCAGATTTTCCGGTTCACCAGTTCATAGATATAACATCCAAGAAGCGCTACAAGTGGCACCAAGTACAAACCACTAAAAACTCCAATTCGGATCATAAATTTCTTTAGTTTCTCCTGGTTTCTGCCATCATGCTGTATGACTTGCCGCACGTGATTTAAAGAAATAATACCAGCTAAGAGAAGAGAGAGACCGAAGAAAACACAAAGGCATAATGGCAAAAGCACAAAGTACAGAGAGGCATCCAGATCGTAGAGACCCACAAAACAAACGCCACTGATATTGTCCCCTTCAACTTTGTTCATCGCCAGAAGCATAATGGTTAGAAAGCCAGGTATTCCCCAGGCAACCGTGTGGAACCACATGGCCTTTTGTGCAATAGCTTCACAGCTCCATTTTCTTCCTGCTGCAAGGAACCAAGTGATTGTAAGAATCACCCACCATATAGTTCCTGCCATAGTGAAAAAATACAAAACCATGAAAAGGACAGTACAGGCTTTGTTCTGGGAGCCAAGAACAACTGTTTCTCCAATTTCTAACTTATCATCTGCCTCATTACAGGCAGTTCTGTTCCCAAGTAAAAATCCAATGAAATACATTAGAGAGACTATGCTGTAACAGACAGAGTAATATATGATCGGCCTCTCTGGGTACCTAAACCTCTTTACATCAATTAGAAAAGTCAGGAAAGTGAAAAGTGTAGCACAAAGACAAAAGACTGAAACTATTCCAATGAAGCTTTTTGCAACATCCAATTCATAATTTTTGAAGTACATGTTGGGACATGGAGGTGCACACTGATCAATTCCTAGAAACTTGTAGCCTTGTCCGTTGGTAGTGTGTAGGTGTCGTGGACACCAGAATCCATAATCCCTTCGGGTCTGGCCCGGGGTCTTCCAAGTTCCATGTACATTTGTGGTTACAGCAGCAGTGGCAGGAACAGTCTCATCACAATTGACTAGTCTACATAAACAAACAGAAGAATAAATATCTTAATACCCCTCATAATCAACTATGATAATTTCCTAGAGAAATGAAAAAAAAAATCTCACTCTAAGCACTGTTAGATTTTGTAAATTATGCAAAATGAGTATTATGTGAAAAAATTAGGCGCCTTTTAAAAATTGTTTTGAACACTATTCAAACACAGTGTGTTTGAACATTTGTTCTCTAGCTGTTCTCTAGCTGCAATTCAAACTCAAAACCACTCAAAATACTCAAACTGCAATTGTTCTTTTAGAGTCTTAAATTCTACTAAACTTTTACATATGTACATCAAACTATTTACCGTTTTGTTTTATTTTTTTTAATTTGGATAGCATTAGACTGTTGGAGACAGCAAATGATGTAGTCAAAACACATGCTTCAGTCAAGGGGAAAAAATGAAGGCTGACAGTGTCTAGAATTAACTGATGACTAGTATATGACAATAATTATTACAATTTTTGAGATACAGTAGTATTTCATTGTCAACAATAATAAAACTAACTGTAAAAGACAAAAGCAGAAAAGATAAGCACTGTAAAAGATTATCACTTTTTTTTCCTCTATCTCCATAACATTAATTTAGAAATTGTTCGAATCAATTGCCTCAAGGTTTCATTGGACTCAATTATGTGACTTTTCTTCATGGTTAATACAGTATTAGTAGTGTTGGACATACCTTCAAACAGATTATTTAAGCATAACTCAAACAGGTAAGCATTTATTCCAAATAAGATTAACATTTATATGCATTCTGAGTTTAAGCATCTATTTAAAAAGAAGATGTTTTGCATTCTAGCTTTTAATCTAAGATTCTGTAATCTCAATGGTTTTTGTCAAACACTGTTACAAGAGTCTCTCAGCTTTAGCTAAAAAAAAACCCGAACAACTTCTGTTCTTTGTTTCTCTGCATTTTCATGCTGTCCAAATAAATTCAGACTAATCATTAATAAAACTGATTCTGTAGCAGATTCTTTCATTAACCACAGGCCAGTCCAGTAGGCATAGGAACAGTGTGGACTTAATTCACCTATGTCTTAAGATGCATTGTGTACATTTGTAAGAATACACGAGTGGGCATCTCAGGATTCCCATTACTGCCCATCCTCATGCCTGCTCCTCTCCCATGTGCTCCAGCAGCAGGATCTCTGCTGTTGTAACAACATCCTGCATTACATGGATGTCTCTGTGTCAGCTATCAGGGAGACATTTCACATATGAACAGAGCAGGTTCATTTCCAGTAAATTCTAGCATATTACTGCTAGAATAGAATAATTTAAAGCTGCAGTTATTTCTGCAAAAACAATCTGACTTAACATATAATTTGGAAGATATAACTGAATTAATTGGTAATTTTCCTAATGTTTCAAAACAATTGTTGAAGATGTTTGCTGTGCTGAGTGGCTGTACTGTTGCCTAGAAGCTCACACTAGATGGAAAAAGTTGATGGCCTTCTTATTTTAATACTCCACAACTTTCATTTTTTTCAGCAAAACTAAGGGAAATGGCATTAAGGTCATCTATTATTTTCACTCCAATACAGATTTCTGCTAGAGATCATGGCACATGACAACTGTCCCAGCTCTCCCTCTGCCCTATCACAGCTTAGTAACTGCATGGGGGTTTGAAAAATTATTTGAGTTTCCACACTGTGCTCTTTTCCTGTACTTCTTGCCCTGATGTGTTAAAAAAACAACTTATCTTGCATTAATCATTTATAAATACCTCCATCTGACAGTCAGAATCACAAGATTACACTGGAGTGTTTTCAGTGGTTTCCGTTTTTATATATTTTATATACATATTTATTTTTATATATATACATAAGGGGGAGAGAGACTCATCTTTTCCCCAGATGTAGTATTTATTGTCTTTTCTCTGGAATAGACATGAACATCTTCGAGAAAAAGGTAACATTTTAAACCAAAAGACTTTTGGCAGTCAGTACAGGAAAAGCAACAAGAAATTGAATTTGCATACTTAAGTGGTTAGGAAAAAGGTAAGGCTTCTACTATTTAATGCACTGTGTCCATTCAAATACAGAATATTTTATAGTTATCTATGATCAATTACATATAAAACCCCTGTGAAGTATGATTGTCCCTAGTTTAGAGATCAGAAACCAAAGCAAAATCTACCCTGTAACATTTAATATTTTAAATTTTAAGAAGCTTACAGTAAAAAGCTTCTTTTTGCAGGGATCTGAATACTGAAAAGAACTGCTGTAGAACTTTGTTGCAAAAAAGTCAAAAGCAGAAAATGAAGGTGATCATTTGAATAATGGAAAAGTTTTAATAAAAAAAAATAGTCCCATGGATAAGCACTGTTTGTCACCAGTGGTAAGGGAGCTACAGCAAGGTGGCATTTAACCTTCTGCCTCAGATTTTCAACTCAGTCTAAGTTAAATATGAGAACATCAACCCTATCACCTGTCAACATGAGAAATACCCCACCTGGAACATTCCAGCTCTTCAGGCCACGTGATTCCAAAAGTGTCTATCATCTGCTTACAGTCAGAATACACTTTCTCACAGAGGCTTCGACAAGGGTGAATCACATGAACTTGCTCCAGGCAGGCAGGGACAAAGGCTTTGCACAGAAATGTGTGGACATCTGGTGAACAGTGAAGATTCATAAGTGTAAGAAAAGGCTACAGGAAAGAAAAAGACCTTGGTTAGTAATTTTAAACAGATAATTCAAGGCATCAAAATTAAAGGTGTGTCTGTCCTTGTTGCTTCTGTTAAATTACATTTTCAGTACTAAGTGGTGTATTGTGCTCATCATCTCTCATACTAGAGAGGTCTGGGTTTTTTTGATTAATGAGGTCCAAATATTATTATTCCTCATTTATGAAACACTGCCTTTCAAAATCTCAACATGACTGAGGATTTCTCTACCTGTATTTCTGAGCCCAGGCAGTGGATAACTGATGCCTGCTCTTCCTAGAAAATGCGTAGAATTGAATGTAATGTGCATTTTTTCGCCCAATTTATTAAATCCATTATTGACAGCCTGATAAGCTTTTAAGGAAAAAAATCCAACCTTCCTTCTCCATGTTTTATCAACGTTATCAGCTTTATTATTAGGGAAAGTCATTTTAGCCAAAATACTCTCTTGCATGCATACTTCGGACAAACCAGAAGCTGTTGAACATTTTTGCAATTGCTGCATCGTTGTAAAGGCAGTTTATCGAGGGAAGCAAGTGGTGCCACGCTACCAGCGTTGCCAGGCTCGCTCCTGTACTCCCAAGTGGGCTGTACATCCAAAGCAGCAGGGCCAACAGAACGGGCTGTGTAAGCAAGCCCTCAGGTGAGCCAGCAGAAGTAGAAATAAAACCGAAGCAGCAACCACATATCAGCAGCCTGTTGGTGACTCTGGGCATGAGAATGCCAGATGCCAGATGAGCCCGGGTCACGAGGCACGAGGCATTTCCAGGATGCAAGGCTCGTATACAGCGCACTGACGCTCAACTCACGTTAAGAGCACTGGGGCAGCAGCCGGGGAGAAGCGCAGAACAGACCAGATCCTCCAGCCCGCTCACACGGCCTGCAGAGACCACCCAGCAAAAAAGAAGGGCAAGAGAGAGCAGCTGGTGGCCTGTGTGTGTTGAAAGGCTCAGACCCCGCCGGTTCTCAAACAAGCTGGGGCCCTCAGATCTATTGCAGGCTGCTGTTCACCGACCTGTCTGCCACAGCAGGTACACATTCCTGATCCAGCTCACCAGAGTAACACAAACTGGTTTAACTCCACTCTGAGGGAACTGATCCACAGCTGAGGGTGAAACCCATCTGCAGGATCATGTCAGCCACTGTTGTTTTTACAGAAGCACTTTTTGATTAAATGCTGATTCTTTCCTTCAAGAAAAAGCAATCTCCATCACATGTAAACAGTCAGATCCATGCATCAGGAAAGCTGAAACAATACTTAACACACTTTGAAATGTGCTGATAAACAGGGACACTGCATGAAATTTTCAATGCAGACAAAACCTGTGCAACCTGCCCTAGGTGACCCTGCTTTAGCAGGGGGGCTGGACCAGACGATCCCCAGAGGTCCCTTCCAACCCCTACCATTCTGTGAAAGCTTTTAGTAAGATTTAAATTTAGTGAGAATTTGATTGAATTCTTTGCCATTAACAGCTACATCTCAGATATTCAGCCAATGACTGGTAAAGGAAGGATTAATTTCTGAGTCCAGAACAGCATTCTTACTTTTGTCAGATTTAAAGTAACTCAAATACATATTGCATGTATTAGCAAGTCTTGTTATTGAGTGTGCAGTTTAGAAGAAAAGTCATCAATAAATAAATCTTCCCCTTTAAAACAGAATATCTATAAATCCTCAAGGGCACTTTGTAATAAACACAGTAATATGTTGGGGGGAGAAGAAAGTAGAGCAAGAATAACACAAAAATGCTTTATGAAAAGCTAAAAAATGGTTGGTGCTACCCTTCAGAGCACTCTGCCTGCATGCTGCATCTGCAGATGGCATTATAGCAGGCACACAAAAGTCTGCTCTCCCTTCTAGATGTCTGCTCTGGGGCTGCCTCTGCAGGAACCCATGACTCAAGTATTTTATGGCAAGGAGAGGAGTACCACTCTGGTATAATGTGCTCTAATTCCATAAATTGGATTATTTGCTAAATGCTAGATGGCTTCAGATGGGAAAAAAAAAAAAAAAAAAAAGCAAAAGGTCAGAAGTTATCCCTACATGAATTAAATTCCCTTTGCATAATTATAATGCTTGTTTTATTTTCAATTAAATTTTATTTGCTCCAATGGTTAATTTAGGTTAGCTCTGTTCTTTCTGTTACCTAGGTTAAAATAAAAGAAAATACCCTGAGTAGTCATGCACAACTCCTAGAGAAATTGAGCTTACTTTTGGAATTAAGTCTTTGACTATTATGAATTGTTCCTTTTTGTCATGCACAGTTTACCTCAGTTAATAAAAAATGAAATTAATTTTCTAGAGAAAGTTTAGAAGTGCCAGTCCAGAACTCTTGCAGACTCAGGTAATACATCAGTATTTTCTCTAGACAGCAAGAATTAAAAAAAATAACATCCATATCTCCAAAACCAGCTTTCTTTACAGATGTATTTTACTAGCTATTTTGATAAGCTTCTAACAATTATAAATGGCTTTTTCCAACATAGCTAACAAGGCTACATATTATAAACTTGCTCCCTTGATACTCTTCTAGCAAAGCTTCTATTATATGAAGATATTTAAAAGCTAAAATATCACAAGAATCACTATACAATAATACTGCAGATTAAAGTAGATAATGAGAAGCAAAAATTAAGTTTGCAAGAGTTTTACCACAGCATGTTGTCACTGTTGTTTAAAGAATGTATTTTATCTAAATTCAAAACCACTTTAACAGATAAATACAAAAATGCAAAATTTTAGGAAGAAAGCTATGCTCAGCCTGTAATGGAATCAAGCTAGAAATCCAAAGACTTGGCTTCCAAGAGTAATTGTTCTTATAGTATTTCCTTCAGCTTGCTAAAAGTATTTACCTTTTGACACCTGAACGTATGAAGAGGAGTTAAGAGCAGGAAGTTTCATGTTCTGAAAACACAAGCAGACCTTCTGCATCAGACCAAATGTGCATTTAGCTGTCCACCCCATTCCCACACCACCTGGCAGCAAGGGGCATATATAACACAACCAGCTGACATCCCTGCCAGCTTCCTACAATTCATGGTTTAGGAAACCAGCTGCAGGTTATAACACCACTACCATATTGAAAAGACACTGACAAACCTCCTTTCTGCCTAGAACACACCTAATCCCTTTTTCAATCATTTGTGCTTATAATGTTTGTAAAATACTACAGCAGTAAGTTGTATATTGTATAATTTCATCAGGCACTGCTGAGAAAATACCACATTTCATTTGTTTATGGTAACTCCTGTTTTTGCAACCCAGTTTATGTTTTGCCAAACAGCTGACAGATTACTCTACTTTTTCCATGTCATTTTGCCACCCTGTTACAATTTATGTATTATATTTATGTATTAACTTTATAATTGTTTAAATTTTGATTTATATTCCTTTCATAATATACTTTGCCTTCATTTGAACAGTGACCTCATGTTTTTAAGGTGACAAGAAAGACTCTTTTCTAATTGACAGTAACTAACACAACACTGTGCTCACTTCTATGGACAGTCGGGGTTATTTTTCTCCATATTCATTACTTTGCATTTACCAACCCTAACCTCACCCACCATTTTATTGTCAAATTGCACCTGCCACAAGACCTTTCTGCAACTCTTCACTTGATTTTGCTTTCTCAGCAAATTCACTATCCATCCCTCTCCTAGGTCATTTATGAATTAGCTGTGTATCAGAGGTTTCAGTCCAGATGACTAGGGGGGGACCACTCTAACCACTTATTTGGTATAGGACAAAAGTTTCAGTTAATGACTTAAATGTCTTTTTTCACATTGAAGAGTATTATGTATTCCTACTTTTCTTCCTGTTCTTTAGGCAGGCATTGGGAAAGAAAATCCCTATTGGGTTACCAGCATAGTTTCTTCACCAAACACAGGTTATGACTATGTCAAAGCCTTTTTGAAAACTCAAGTGTAATATATTGGCTTAATCACACCTTTCAAGAAATGTATCAAGTCCTTCAAAGAACTCCAATAGATTTTACAGGCAATGAGTTCTCTCAGACAAAAAGCTTTACAAAATGTAAAGCTCTGCCTCAAGCCCACACAAATAGAATTTATAAAATACAGATTTATTTTCAGAAACCATGTATTTCTACCATTTAAGAACAGCAAAAGAGATAATGAACTGCATCTGGAACTCTGCTAACAGTTAGGTATCTTTAAATGTAGGCTTCACTTCCAGCTAGCCAATTTAGAAACGCTTCATTACAGAAAATAATACGTCTGCATTTTCCAATGAATCATAAAAGCGAAACTTTTCTTTTTTTACCAAACCCAAAGCATTGCTCCTCCAGCTGCATGGCCTGTAAGCAAAAAGTCTAAAGCTGAGATCACAAGCTCACTGACAGTAAGAATCAGTTGATTCAAGGCTGTTTTACGTGGACCATGAGTGTCCCAACCACCAGCCATTTTTTACCCAAGTGGTTAGTTCAGTAATGTGCACACACTGATGACTTGAGCATCCGAGTCTGGGATAAAACTCAGAATCTAGTACCATAGTCCTCTCCTCTTCAGGAAGTTCAGGATCTGCTGGTGGCACAATCACATGAGATAGACTCTTCCAGGAAACCAAGGCACTTGGCATTTCTAGCATTAGCAATCACTTCCCTGTCACATGAAGAACAGACACGAAAGTCTGCAGATTGGTGATGGCAGTGTTAAAAACACAGTGAAATCACATTATCTTAACCAAGAATAGAGCCTCAAAGCCAATATAAGTCTTAAAATATAAATTCTCATCTTCCTGCTAATGGGGAAACAAAATCCAGTGAATATGAGGCAAACTAGAACACACTAAATGTTCAAAAAAACCCCCAACAAATTAATAGCAACTGTAAAGTCAGAGATGCTATAGTCTGTAACAACAGGAGGCACTGCCTCAAGAAATAGCAGTGAAGAACTGAAGACTGTGGAGCAAGTGTTTCCTGCTGCATTGTCAGTGCAGAGCATGAGAGGCATGTGCCCCATACAAAAACCTCACAGTCCAAAATGGTCTAAACTGAACCCCATGAAGCAATTGCGTACCAACTGTGGAAAGTGAATGCAGTCAGACAACCACAAAGGGGGCAGAACATCACTAGGCAGCAAGGGGAATATCCACCGCACAAAGCGCCAAAACCTTACTTAGTAAATCCTAGATTTATAAAGTATGTCTATGTTCTATTTTTTCCTCAAACTATCTCGGAAATCCAGCTATGGTACTACAGACAATAACATAAATGAGATGAGTGAAAACAAATGGTGCAGCACACAAAATAAATGGCTAGGTGCAAACACACTCTGAAGCATGCTTTGCCAACAAGTAAACTGCAACCTAGAAATCTATGTGAATCCTGTCCTTAGCGTGCTGTTCTGTTTTGTGTTCAGCATGCTTACAAGTCCAAAACACAACAGAAACAAGCTCATTATTCCAGGCAGACAGAGGAGATGCTCTGTCATAGCTCATCTCAGTTTTATCCTACAGAAAAGTACTACCAGAGATTATCAGATGTCTCTATGTTCGGGATGTAGGATAACTACTGAAATATATCCAAAAAAGTAATCAAAAAAATTCTGCTGATTAATGTCACCGAAGTATTTAATACAAAAAAAATGTGGTTTAAAAAAAATAATAAAAATCAAGGTCTTTGTTACAATCAGCTATGGCAAACCTTGATTGTAAGGGACAGGAAATACCTTGAATTGCTGAAATATACAGAGGATAAGAGCTTTTGTTCAGCCATTGGAGCCAGTTAGTTAAAACAGTAACAGCCTACTCTAAGCACTTAGGTCTAGATACCAAGTTAAAACATTTAGCTTAGTTAATCAAGTTTAACTAAGTTAAACAATGATGAACAGCATCTGTCTCAAAGTTCAGCAATGGTACCCATTTCATAGTTTGATAGGAATCTTGTGACCTAAAGCAACAACATTACAACCTTGTTACTGACATTAAACCTGAATTTCTGCAAATATACTACACTGTGTGCCCCAGATTCCTACCTATATTCAAGATACACATTGTTATTCATCACACTTTACCCCCTTTACAGGAAATAATGTCTTTCCAAAATGATTATTAGAAGCATAGAATCTCTCAAGTTGGAAGTGACCCACAAGGATAATCGAGTCCAACTCTCCTGCTCCGCAAAGGACACTTTAATGATTAATAATTAACCATTAATGACTAATAATTGACAATACCAGATTTAAACACAACTGTCACTACAGAATTGAAGTACAACCTCAAAACCTAAACACAGTATATTTTACATACAGACTTTCATATGCGATATCTAGGAAATACAGCCACTGCCAACCACACTGTATATAACTGGTCTCAAAAGAACATGCTGTAATTAACCCTTTATACTCACCAGGCTACATTCACAATTGATCATCACAGTAGCTTTATCCACTTTTATAATGCTAATCTGTTTCAATTAACAACAGTGAAACAAGGACCGTATGGTTGATTTAATCCTAAGATATTTCAAAAGCGTTATTCTGGACTGGATGTGAATGAGATCAGCATCATACCCAAAAGAGACTAATGCCTTCATACAACTCCTAGATGGGCTGGCAAGGGAGGTAGTCTGCTGATGGCCACAGTGAATCAGCTGCCAAGAATCTCTTACTTCTAATTCATGCACAATTTATTATGTGTTATCACTTCTTTATCATGACTTGAGACCTCACCTGGAGTAATGAGTCCAGTTCTGGAGCCCCTATTACAGGAAGGATACGAACGTGCTGGAACATGTCCAGAGAAGGGCCACAAGGATGATCAGAGGGCTGATCCCTCTCCTATGGGGAGGGACAGACTGAGGGAGTTGGGGTTGTTCAGTCTAGAAAAAAGAAGGCTCCAGGGAGACCTTATTGTGGCCTTCCAGTATCTGAAGGGGGC
>WTSP01000950.1:0-53841 GCA_025331215.1 Actenoides lindsayi | reverse complement strand
ATCCTACCTTTCTCACCAGTGTTATGAAAAACAGTAGGATGTTTCTTGTAAGCTAGACTAACAGGTGCCCTCCCTACATCTTCTGACAACAATTTTACAATTTTATCTTTTTTAGTTTGTCATCATGTATATGTTGAATAACTAAGAAAAATTGCATTGATAAGAACTTTCCCTAAAGTCTACTTGCTGACAGTGGTATTTGTAGTGAAGGGACTTGATCTAATTGATTTTGCTTACCCATGTCCCTCCAGATTTATTCATGGAACTAGAAGAGATCACACTTTCAGTTTACTGATGGACTGGAAAATAAGCTCTCCTGTTTCTGCAACTCCCTGTGGGTTCATCAGTTTTGAATAAATTAGTAACTGAATGGAGCTATTTGCATGAACCAAGATTAAAAAAAAATAGCCTTGCTGTATTCACAGAACATGCTTTAGCTGTCAAAGCTGGTTTATCTCTTTAATGAACTACGCGTGCTTAGACAGACAAATATATTATGTGGGTTTCTTAAGAGCTCACTATAAAGTTTGCAGTCTTGTATCACCATACAGAGAACGTTGTTCTTGAGTGTTAGTACACTTTTGCATGCATAAAAATTCCTTGATCTTGGTCTTCTCTCGTTACCAGACAGACCAGGTGCATTATGTGTGTAGAATAGAAGAGTAAAAAATATGTATTAAGAATAAAAAGGGTGAGAAGGACTCTGGCAGAAAAGGAGCTTAAAAAGACAAGATTTTTTTTTTTCTGAAAATACCTAGTAGCTAGTGTAGTCAGGTCTTTAAAGTATTTGACTTGGGCTGTATTACTGGATTTTATTATTTTATTATCCCCCTGTTTGTGTAGCTCTTTGCTTTTTTTGATACGATGTTTACTGAGATGATTTCCCTCAAAAGTTTTAAATGGGTGTCACAAGTGAAGTTGTCTGAGTGAAGTTGTGCCTCAGCAGCACAGCCATTTTGTTTTCCAGTTGACTGTGAACTAAATGTAGGGAAACAAAGCTGGGAAATACCTTTGGACATCATTTGCTCTGCAGTATGTCACCTTTGAAAACTGATAGGGCTGATCGTTAGCTCAAATCAACTGTTTGTAATTGGGGTTGTTTTCATCTGTCTCAAATTTTACCCTTTCACATCAACTTCCTGGCAGGCCTGCAGAATATTACGGAAAGAAAGGAAACTTTTTTTTGTGGTGTGTGTGGAGGAGAGTGAAGGATTGGAGGAAAAAAAATGCTCATGAATTATTTTAGTAACACTTCCATTCTCTTTTCTCTTATCTTGCAACCCTTCTGGTCTCCCTGACTGACCCAAACCATGGCTTATGTCCTGTCATTTCCATATTCCATCTTCTTACTAGTTTTCCTGGGTCTGAATCACTCTCTTTCTCTGAAATGCTAGTCAAGAACTATATATGTAACTCAAACTATATACTGTGCCTCAGACGTCCTTTCTACACACCTTTGGAATTTGCATATAATGAAGAAATTAGGAGGCATGTATGATGAGAAATAGTTCCTTGGAAACAAGTATTCATTGGTTTCTGTTTCTTCCTTATTCTGTTTGCACCTTGTGCTTCAGGGACCAAAGCTGGGGGGAGCTGGTGCAGACGGAACGCCGTACTGTGTTGGTTTCTTACATGGACTATGAGATGGGTCTTTAAAAGCATTGGTGTGTGCCTAGAAATGTATTAGTGATAGAATCACTTCTTTCTGTCTTAATGTGCATAGAGAACACTGGGAAATATCATAAAGTCCCATCTCCTTTCTAGTCAGGCTACTGCTATATATACTCTTCAGCTACTGCACTTTACTGGAGGGGGAAAACCCAACAAACTAAACCCCCAAAACCAACAAAATAAAACCTCAAACAAAAACCCAACCACCCCCAAATCCACTAGAAACCCCAAACAAAAAGCCTGACACCAGACCTCTGAGTCATATTGTGAGTGTCTTGAGGGTTCACAGTCTGTTGAGAAGAGGCCATAGGAAGGAGGGTTTGTCTGTATATTTGTGTGGGGTCACACTTCTAGCTATGAACATATATTGTGGACTTGTTTCAGCAGTATGTTTGTTCTTCTGGTCCTCCTTAATTATTTGTTCAATGCTGTAGGTCATAAATGCTCTTTACTTTTTAAAGGTAAGGCTTAAGGCTAGATGAAACATCTTAAGGAGAGGACAGACCAGTCATTTTATCTAGCACTGCTTTAGGAAGATCTTACATTTTTGTTGTCTCGGACAATCTGTCCTTTCAATTTCCTCTTAATGTAATTAGGAATGGAGTTCTGTTTTATCTGCTTTTAAAATATATTCCTGGTAATATTTTTTTTCCTTATGGAGAAAAAGGAACTGCATTACCAGGGACAGATCAGAGCACAAGCTTAGAAGCAATGCTATTTAGGTTATAAAGCATATAACCTATTTAATGCATTAGTAATAGCAGTATTTTTCCAGTATATAGCTTCACAAAAAAATGGGAATCATCACAACTACAATTACATATTTCAGGTGTTTCAATATATGTCTTCTACAGTTAAATCAAGCAGATGCTATTCTGTAGCAAGAAAGGGGTTAAACAAAAACAAGGTATGTATTATTAGCCTTTGCAGGTGTCTGTAGGGTATGAAGTTAAATTTGTTGGCCTTGATTCTGGCTTTAGGGGTCAACAGTAGTGTCAGGCACAGCCTTGGTGCTGCGAGATTTCTCTCTTTACTGTTAGTCTCTTTCTATATGCAGTGGTGATGGGGGTGGGGGGATAATGTTGTAGCTGAAGGCCAGCCTAGAAAGATGCAATCTCCTGGAAATATTAGCTTATTCGAAAATCATTTTTATCCCATAATGGCTAAAATGATGGCACCAGATGCAAAGTAGTGGTTTTGAGATTATTTTTATTGATCATCTTTGCTGGTCTCCTATTTTACTGACTAATAAGTACTGCTGAGCTTTTTGTCCTAAGCTGCTGATAATATATAAGGATTGTCAATAGCTTTCATTATCACTATTTTGAATTTGCATATTAACACACATCTAATTATCCTGTCCTTTATGGCTGTATTCTGTATGTACAAAGTGAGAAGAAATAAAAAAAACCTGTAGTTTTCATTCCAGTCTCTTGAAAATAGTCTTGATGTAGTAGCCTGTAATCATTAGAAAGGGCTATGAATAGCAGATTTAGAAATTTAACATTTTTCCTTTGTTGTAATATGTGACCTTTTCATCTCTTTGATCCCTTAAGCTGTGGGCTGCGTGACCTTGGATTAGTAGAAACAAGAAATGCTGTGGATCGTCTAATAACATACTTCTTCTGGCTACTTCAAAGAAGGTTAGATAAGATCCGTTGTAGGAAATCTTCTGCATAGTCTACAGGAGCAAAGGTTGTAGCCAAGCATATTGTGGCTTCCTTTTGCAAAGAATGGTAAAACTCAAATGGACTGCCATTCTTGTTTATCTTAAAAAGCTTAGGGAAATGTTGAAAATATTTGGAATAATGTTGACAGTGCAAGAGCAGATCTTCTTAAGTGAAACTTCCTTTCCTACATGCTGACATTGGAAATAGTAGTAAGAAGTTGCTGAATGTTGATATGACTTGCAGCTTATTTTAGATGATTGAGAAGCTGCTGTTTAGTTCACTCGTTTTTGATACTGTGGTGTTCACAATTCTTCTTGAGCAAAGGTGGTGAACAATATTTTTGTCTTCCATCTGAATCTGAAATAGTGGTAATATTACTTTTCAATATGTGCTGCTGTTGTTTAGCCCTGAGGTTAAATAGGTTTCTTTATGTCCTGTAGTATGAATGGATGGTTAATCTGGTTTCATTCCAGGCTCATCTGTAAAATGGGAGTAGTATTTCTATGGTTTGGACATAGTGCAAAACTGGCAAAATAAGTTTGAAGATACAGTCAGTCTTCTTTAACTATACATGTTGCTTTTCATCTTTAAATAAAATTACTTCCTCTTGAAAGCTCAAAAAATGAATACATTTTCTTCTGTAACCTTGCAGAATAGGAATGTGTAGGTGTTGTGAAGAAACATGTGGGATGTAATGAATTATTTTAAAATAGTATGTACAGGTGTCCCAAGGCTTTGTTCAGTGTGACAAACTGCCCCTCAGTGAAATGCTTCTCCTTTGGCATTTCCTATCAGTCGTACATTGGCCAGTATTATTGGGTGCAACAAATCTATAGTGATGTTCTCATTTAATTGATGGCTTTTAAGAAGCCTGTGCAAATGTGCATTTTTCAGCCATACCATGCTGTTAACAATGTTCATGGAGATGTTCAGTTGCTTCACTTAACAGCTAGACTTGATGAAATACAGAGGCGATTACCAAGATAATAAAGTGCTTAATATTGACCAATGGACTTGATGATTTTTGAGTATTTTCCATGATTATAACTGAATGTAACAGGTACTTTTGTTCTCTTACAAGAGAATGTCTAGTGATTGTAATGAGTAGCAATGAGATGATGTTATGAATGTTAAAATGTCTGTGCACAGAGTTGTTTGACAACTGACCTGCCTTGAATCAGCATTTTACTTTAATCTCTCAAAGTGTACTAAAGGGATTTTATTCCCCTCCTCCTCCCTCCTATTCTCAATGACTAAATGTCTTATCAGAGATCCATCTTTGTGTCTATTATGAAGAAAAATAACCAGTGTGGGAAGTTAGCTGCACTCTTAGGATAGGAAGAAACCAGAATAGCTTTTGGACGAGAAAGGTATTCTCCAGGATGTAGAGGAGGGGAAAAAATTGACGCAGAAAAATTCAATCATGAAACAGAGTTTTTGTAATCAATATTTCCAGAGGTAAAGCAGACGGGATAACAGTTAAAGAATTCACTTTGAAACTGTTTTTGCAAAGCTTCTTGTGGGAGAGGTGAGGATGGACTGCTATTTTTGCTCTGGCTGTTAGCAAGTACAAATCTTTAGCTTTGGCATTTCTCATCTTGAAAATCTATTCTTAGTTTAAATCTAAATAAGAGAACTCACATGCATGCTCTGAAATATTGGTTGTATATGACAGCTAGTGTGTAAAAGTGCCTAGAGTAAGAAAGAATTTAAAATAAATAAAATAGTTTGGATTTTTTTTCTTCTTGGCATTAGAACTCCTGTTACCTCAGAGCAGTAACTTCATCTCTATTTATTGTGGTTGAAAATGCTTCTGATTCTTTGCAATTCACTTCTGAAGTGGAAACTCTCAATAGCCAACTTGCGATCTGGGTAACTGCGATGTGAGATAAGAATTTTTAACAAAGTTTTTCTTGTACTTCAGGAAACTCTGAGTTGTAAAGATGATGTGTTAATTCTTTAAAACTTGGTCTTTCACAGAATTCAATGTCAAGCCGTAGTCTGAAGTTTTTTTAGAGTCCTGTGTACACTACTTAGTTTATGTAGAAGCTAATCACATTGTGAAGTAGTTCTAATCACTTAAGACATTTGGCTTTTTGGTTGTAAACATAAATGGTAGTCTTCATCTCCAGGCTAGATCAGTGGGAAGAACAAATCAAAATACATTTAAGACTGTCTATGTTTAAAGCACCTTTCCACTGATATTGGTTGAAATTGTGCAAATGGTTGCAGTGGTTGCAAGTCAGCACTAGTTGTTTAGAGGAAATCCCTGGTCAGGGAACTTGCAGCTGCTCAATGAATCTGACTTCAGTATTTCAATTTAGTATAGAATGGAATGAAAAATATTTCATTAAAATACATATACTAAGAAAGGAATTCAAGACAGCTAATATCAACCAATCTCTGACAAGATTTCTCTAAACAGAAAAGAAAAAGTAAGTACTGAAGAATTAGCTTCTTGAGTGTTTGTGAGATCATTTAGACAAATTTTGTCTCATGTCCTCAAAAATATTTTTGGCACTTCCTAGTTCACTAAGCTTGTACCTCTTCAACAATTCATATGGTATAAACAGAACAGAACTTTTGGTAGAAAATCTTTTTCAAAAAAAATAAATAATAAAAAAAAAATATTTAAGAGTGAATAAGCTTTTTATTCTGCCACTCTCTTTTTTCATTCTAAGTTCTATCTGTAGCCCTGAAAGTCTTTCCTCCTTCAAATTAGCATGAAATCACAATTTGATCATTTTCTTTCTGAGCTTCTATTGTTTGTTTAAACAGATGAAAAAAAAAGAAAAAGCAAATATGGTTCTTTGCAACATATTACTCCAGTTGGTATATTTAGAGGGAGCTTAGCTGCCAGAGAGCTTTTATGTTTGTTAGTTACTTGTTGTAGAACAACTTTGCCTAAAGCACTGGTGGTGCTTGCTGCATTTGGTTTGTGGGACTTACTGGTTTCAAGTTTCTTTGTTGTGTACTCTTGTAACCTTAACAGGAGTTCTGTGACAACCAAAACTGAAAAGTATTGTGTTGCTGATCAGGAGTGTAGGGTGAATGACCCTGAATCCATCAGTTTTAGAGTGGTTAAGGTCTTTGGGTTTGCAAATATCTACCCTTATTACGCTCCTAAAACTGAAAGAGTGGTATGTAGGCTATGAATTCTTGCACTATGCTGTGAATGTGTTTAAGTACGTGGTCACTGCAAAACTAGGTACCTGGTTAACCTTCTTGGGTGATATTTCCTCGATCTAATTAAAGCTTTCCCTTCACTGATCTTCAGCTGGTGTGATTGATGTTTCTCATTGTGGAGGATGCCTGCTCAGAGCTCGTTTAGGAGCTTTGCTTTAAAGTCTGGGGTGGAAGTATTTGCCTTGGAAGCTATGGCCCTCTGAAGGATAGCACTTGGAGGAGAGAAGATAAAGCCTGGGAATCATGCTATATTGCACTTAAACGTGGTGCCGTAGTCTAGGTACAGAAACATTCTTTAGTGGCGGAGATGGAAACAAGCATAGGAAACTTAAATATTTTAAAATAAGCATTGTAGCAAAATACTTAAACTCTTCTATAATTTACTTTTTTTGAGATTTGCAAAGTGATAACAAGCAGGACCGAAGGACTGTTACAAGTCATAATGATGGAATAGGTTGTTATGCCTTACTGTGCGGTTTCCTGACAGGGCTGGGTAAGATGTCATTCAACTATTCACCATAATTTTCAATTTCAGCAGTGTTAGTGAAGGCTTTTTGACCATTTTGCTGTCATAAACAGTATACCACATAATCTACATCTTCAGAATGTTTTAGTTATGGATTTTGCTTTTTTGGTTGACAGTACTTTTATTCTGTAGCTGATTTTATGCCATGAGGTTCTAATTTGGTATGGAAACACTCTGATACAATACAAACTGGACAACAAATTCTCCAGAGGAAGAAGCAGTAGAGCTCAGTAAAGCCTGCGGAGTCCAGAGTAGCTGAATCTTAGAAGCTGAGCTATTCAATTTGCAGTTGCAGTGAAATGACCTCCACCATTCATGGATGTTTTATCTTGCTGGAAGTGTTGGACTAGAGTAATGTTTACTATAATAGTGTGTGGTACGGGGCTGGTAGAGGGATTCATCTACTTCACATACCAGTATGCAACCACAAACCATATGCTATTAGCTGTTCAGTACATCTCTTATGGGTTTTGGGAGTTGGGAAGGAATCGTTAGCCTCACAAAATGACACGGAGGTGGGGGAAAATGTCTCTTCAATGGTCTATTTCATCAGGGGGTTTTGCTTAGTAAGTATGCATACCATGTTAAATAAGGATGTGGTAAAAACGTACTTATAAATCTCAATGGCTTTCTGCTAGTCTGGCTTGTGGAAGAGTTTTATCATGACTCAGCTGTGGTGATTTGATCAGATATTAAGTCTGAGCAGGGCACATCAACCTGAAAAGTTAATATAAGGAGAAACCTTAAAGCATCCTCTCTGCAGTTATAATAGATTGTTGATGTTTTGGAAGAAGGTGAAATTTCCCCCCACCCATTAATCTAATTAGTCTTCCTGGCCTGTTAATAAGAGGAATAGTGTGGCATGGAAGGTTGCTATCTTTGTTTATTTATTTATTGTTTTAAAATAAATTGTCACGGATGGTAGTTTTTCTTGCCTTTAAATTTTGATTTGCCCCTTCACTAATTCCGTTTCTTGTGTGGTGGCTTCTTGGGGCTCATATTGCTGTATATACACAAAAATCTTCCTCTGTTCCCATTATTAAACCTCTTTAAGCTCAGGATGGATGAGCTGTACTTTTCTTTCCTGTATAGCTTAGGATAGGTAAAAAAGGATCCATATAGCAAGAGATAACTTTCAGGGAAGTGCTCTGAACTTCTACTAGTATGTTCCTTGATCTTCCTGGCAATCAGCAGAGTAGCTTGGCTTGTGTGGAAGAGGTAAAAATAGATGTGACTTTCCCCGTTTAAATATTTTTTCAGTGTGATCTGTAGTTCATAGGTGAAGTAAGTCCTAGGTATACAGTTATATTCTTAAATTTGCACCAGTTTCTTTACTATGTAAATTTTAATCAGTACTTGGATACATATTCCACTGTGCTCAGAAATCTGAAAAAAAAAGTTCTTGGATAAACATGAGAGTAACTCCATATTTTGAGATTTTTAAAAAAAAGAATTTACAGACAAATTGTACCTCAAGGCCAGCTGTCAGATAAAGGAAATGTTAAAAATGAAGCACTGGCATATAGTGAGAAATTAAAAGTTTGTCCTCATAGAACCAGGTTATTGTCTGCCTCATGGTGAAGGAAACTGTTGTTGCTGAATTGTATCAGTGTTGCACCTTACTGTTCTTGGTCTAAACTCTTCCTCGCATGTTGAAATTTTGCAGGTTTCCTCTCAGAATGGATAGAATGAAGTGTGATTAGATGTTGGTTTTGTTGTGTGGTTTTCTTTGGTGTTTTTGTTGTTGATTTGTTTTTTCTCTAATGTCAGAATGGGAAGGCCTAGTAGCAGATATAATTTGATAAAATGAAATAGAGATGGAACAAAAATGGAGTTCCTGTACTCCATCAGCCTTTTCCTATTAATGTACAAACCCAGAATGTTTAACTCCTTTTTTTTGTTCCTTCATCAAATGCTCACAGTATACTCTATTGGTTACCCAATATTGAATTGGTTACCCAAGATTGAATAATCTTGGCTTCCAGCTCTGGCTTCTACGTGAAGTATAATGCTATTGTGATTATCAGGCTGTGTCAGCATGGTCACTGATACACGTCAAAATCTGTAAATGACTGTCAGATAAATCCAGGAAAAACCACCTGAGTGGAACGACTGCAGAAACCAAATATTAGCGGTGTTTAATGTTGCCATCTGATATGTATAGTGAGCTAAGGCTACTGGTTCTTGGTATTCTGTAGATGAGCAATAAAATAAGTATTTGACCAAAAGCTGACAATGGAAAGCAGTAGCCTGTGTGAATTCTGGTCAGTACTACTCCTTGGGCTAGAGGTTTTAAAACAAACCAATCTGTGAAAATGGTTCTTAAAAGGTATGGCAAGGAGAATGAAAGGTTGGAGAGATGAGCTTAAAATTAATTTAAGTAGTCAGATACTTAAGAGTATTGTACTTGGTATATGTAACCAGGTGCCGATAGCTATTGTCTCCTGAGTAATCAATTTGTAACTCTTCTGGAAGCAGTTGCTGTTTTTTACTGTGATTTCTACAAATTGGGAAGGAATGTGCCTCTGCATCATCTCAAATGAAAGAGATGACGAAACCTGGGGGACTGCTGGAGTTGGGTAGCTGGTGAAGAGCTGGGCAGGCTTTTGTTCAATCCAGGGTTCTGTGAGATAATAGCGTAACAGCCCATAAAAATGACCATTTCCAGCTGTGCATTTTATAAATTAATCTTTTATGCTGCCAGATATTTATTCAGAATAAGTGGACTAGGAAGATATTCTTTTTTTTAATGTGCTTGAAGGTAAAACCATTTCAGAATGTGTTGAGCTTCAGTGTATTGAAGCTTGGCAAGTCTCAGGCAGTTTTGAAAATCTGTCGTACTAAAAAGTAACTGCTATGAATGCAGATTTTACTGATCAGTTGCATTTTAATCATAAAACATGATTTGTTATTTAATTATGTAAGCAATGTATTTAGACATTGAGCAAAGTATTTAGACACTTTTCAGGTAAATCCTCTTGCAGTTTATCAGAGGATAAATACAGGAAACATTGGTTTGTTACTGAAAGCTGTCTTGCAACACTCACAATCAGTTCTTATCTTAACAGATGCTCCTATTTTCCTCTCTGCTTGACTTGATGGCTTAAGTTTAAGACTTTTTTTTTAATTGCAGGTGAAAACATAGTATGCCTAGCATTTTGTCTTTTGGAATTTGGGAATATATGTTTTTATTTAACTCAGAATACTAAAGGATATGTTTTTGTGAAAAAGGTGACATAGTATTTAATAGTTGCCATTCCCATAAAATATCTTTGTTTTTCTTTCTTTCTTTCTTTTTTTCTCCAGTGATTTAGTTATCTATTGAGGTAATTTTCTTCCAGAAAAAATGACTTATTTAGTAGAAACTGCTCAAGAATTGCTGACTTCCTAATTCAGTAAATTTTCATTTTTGTACACTCAAGTAAGCAGATTAACAGCTAATCTCAATGCTTAAAAAAATCATGTGCACTACCTCTGATTTCTGGAGGTGACAGGATCTGTTTAATCCTCTTATAATGTAGGTAATCATAATATTCCTTCTGATGGACCAAAGGCTGCTAGTACATCCAAGGCTGCTACTTTCTCCAGTTCAAGCTAGTAGACTCTATGAATTCTTATATCAAGTTCCTACAATGATATGCCTGTAGCATTTTTGGTTTTTTTTAATGCCAAAAATAGAAACAAGTTGTCATTTCTTACTTAACTTCTTAAAAGTTTCTGGTTTGCTATGTAATATTTCCTAATAACGTTTTGAACTATGTAGAGGTCTGAATTTTCTGCAGTTGGTCTTCATTTTGCATGATTTGCACAAACAGCTTTGCTAAGTAATTGCTTGAAAAAGTTGCGTATACTAATTCTTTGTGAAAATATTGAATGGAATATTAATTGGATTGTTTGACACATGACTTTATTCACATGCATTGAGCACTTGTGAGTATAAGTAGGTTTCCTTTGCAACAGCTTGCCCATGGTTTGTGTGAATTGATGTAGTTTTTGGAGACTGCAAGAATATTTACCTATAGGGTTTCAAATGAAATTAGTTTTCTACAGCTGTTGGCCTGCTGATGCCAAGAGTCCACAGATTAAACTGTTTCTTTCTGTTGTAAATAAAGAACTGCAAGCATGCTTGTAACCTCTTACCCTCCCTCCCCAACAAAAAAAAACCCCAATCTTGATAATGGCCATATCTGAGAATGAAAGTAAAGTATGTTAAATGAAAAAAACAAAAATATGAACTTTTCCAAGTTAAAAATATATTTCAAGTTGTTGAATATACAGGTCACATTCCCATCACCTGTCAATATTAAATCATGTAGCAGTTCTAGTTTTGTATTTAGGATGAGGGGAAAAAACAGATCTGTCAAAACAGTATCAACATTTATTATGCAAATATGCAATAAGCAGGTGCTGAACTTCTGAGCCTTAAACCCACGTCTTACCCACGTGGTTCAAGCACAACCTTTCCAAACCTTTCAAGTCTTTATGCTTCTCTTCTTCAAACTATGTGTGTGCAAAGTGGGACGGAATAATGAAAATGGATGTGCGCACATACTTTCACTGTCCCCTATGTGTACTTCTACAAAGTCTTTTTGACAACTAAAACCCATGTAGTATTTGAGGTAATTTTAATTTTATTGCTGCACCTAGGTATACAAACCTGCCTCATCAGCAGCTAGATGGCTAAGAGGTGATGATAAAGTTATGTATTGCAAAAGGAGACTCAGAATGGTTTCTAATTTCTTCTTTCTCTTTCTATAAATTATTTTAGTGCTCTTCATTTAGCAAGTGAGAGAAGTAGCATTACTTAATACAGCTCACCTGTACTATTAAAGTTGGCAACCAAAGAAATTGCATGGTATAATGAGATACTTGTGTACAGTAGGTTTTAAAAGAATAGTCTTTAGTGAATTGTAATAGAAAAAAGACATGGTGGGAACAGATAATGAAGGGGGTGTGCAGTCTGTAATGTTTTTTTTCTGTAATGACAGTATGTTGGGTTTTTTTTTAAATTTCAACTCGCTTTTTTGTAATCTCATTCAGCCAGAGAAAAGGCTTCTCATTTCTTTGCAGCTTGTCATATGATTAACTAGTAATCTGTATTGTATTATACTTTATTACAACAGATTAAGATCTCATAAGTCCAAGAAAGAGGTTAAATGCCTATTGACAATGAATTACATTCAATAACAATAAATGGGTTAAACTTTGAATTTTCTTTAAGGGAAAAAATCTTGCAAGATTCAGAGTTTATGTTAAAATATTGTAAACAGAGGGAGCAAGCAAGTTGCAGAGGTACCTCACAGGTTTAAGCTTTTTGCAGTAATGACCTGGAGTGTGTCCCAACTGCTAT
Source organism: Actenoides lindsayi (assembly GCA_025331215.1). Lineage (NCBI taxonomy): Eukaryota > Metazoa > Chordata > Aves > Coraciiformes > Alcedinidae > Actenoides > Actenoides lindsayi. The sequence goes on along the minus strand of WTSP01000950.1, from coordinate 41,438 downwards.
TTATTGTAAATCTGAACAATTATGATAATGAAACGATGAAATGAAGAGTGATCTCACATTGTCTGAGAGGATCTCAGCAGAACTTAGGTGCAACTCTGAAGGATTTAAGTCTTCATGTACTTTGCAGAGAGGGGTGAGCACTGAATGGACTTTAACAGAGCTGGGTGTTCTCCAGGCCAGGTTGATCCAGGCTGCCTGAGAGATACTTGTATATTCATGTTGTTACCTTCTCGTGGCTTGAGTTTGAATAAAGCAGAGGGAGTAGTAGTGTCAATATTTCCAGACTGTGTGGTAACCTTTTTTCCTTTGTTTTGTTCATTAAACAAAAAAAACTCAAACAAAAGGGCAGGTGACACTGGGAATTGTGACCTGGCTGTATTCATCAAGTCACATTTTTTTCCTCTTCATTGGTCTGTAAATTCCTCAGATCCAACCTCATTAGAAGCTCACAAGGTTAAAAGAAATGTCAGACCTTGTAGAGGAGATAAGGTTTAGAAACACTGGTAATGTCTGGAATAGGAGCCATTTGTGGCGATGATTTTGATGGTAGAGGAAATAAGAATTTTGAAGCTTCATGTTGATAATGCAGAATTCTCTACAAGTTGATACAGTTTCTCTTGTTTAGGGAAATTAAATACAATATATGCTGATATTTTAATTTCAAATCATATTGCATGTTACAAGGATGTCTTTTCATCTGTATACAGTGTCTGAAACTTTGCATGCAAATGTTAGACTCCTTGCTGTTACTAAATTAATAAGAATTTGTGAACATAAAAGCAATTAACATCTTTGTGTCCCTGGTCTAAATTCTGCTGTGCAGAGGAGCTGCTTTTCATAAACAATATGAATCAAAACTTCTTCCTGTGTACAGAAGAGCTGTCAGCTAAATCAAAAGACCTAACACCAAACACAATTGTGTAGAAGTTTTTGCTCTCTTTGAGGATAATGTAATGAAGTATAAGCAGCTGCAAACATATTTAGGACTTTGATTAAAGTAAATAAAATTCTTGCCTACTTGCAAAAGAAATTAAAAAGGAAGAAACCAAACAAAACCCAAAAATTCCTTATACCTTACCTTGATAAAATCTATTTTTCAAGATACCTTGGGAAATCTGGATATGCTCTGTAATCTGGACATGCAAATGTTTCTCATCTTACAGCTTTATCACGAACCTGGTCTACCTGGTTGCATAAGAAACTTGACAGTTCATTTTCCTTCTTGGGGTTGCAGTCTGTCTTTCAGACTTCCTTGTGATCACACTCAGCTTGTCTGAACTGAGTTTACAACTGATATTATTTACTTCCTCCTTAGAGACCTCCTGTACAGTGAGGCTGATGTTGCTTAATCAAAATCAGATGTCTTGAATTTAAGCAAATACTGTAATTTTTAAAATGAATGCTGCACTGTCCAGAACAAAACCATGAGTGAAACAGTAGACTCTGTTTGGTCTTTCTTTGGGCCATAAGATGCAATATATGAGTTCAGGAAAGGGAGGATGGGGGTGTAAGCAGTCACAAGGTCAAGTTTGTTAAAAATAATTTAACTTATTTATGGATGTTCTTTTGTGACCCAGTTTGTTTTAAGAAATGAGTGTGTTGAGAAAGCTGTACCAACCACTTGTCATTTGAAGAAGTAGAGAAGAGCATTTCTTTTCAGGTGAGGTGGAGGTAGAGCAGAGTTGTGTTGCATCTCCCAGGAAAGTCTCTCACAACTCAACAGCAGCTCTTAGTCCTGGAAATGTGGAAAAAATAAACTGTACATTTTCTCCACTGAATTGATGAATGAGACTAATAGAGTATTTGTACTGTGGAAAGGAAAGGTGGTACTGAACCTCTGGAAGTAACTCCTCTAGCGTGATATTCTGTGGTCCTAGGCGGTAATCTTGTCATACCGGACTGAATGCATAATCATACATAATAAAGCAGGACAACTTGGGGCCAAGATAAAGACATATATACTGATAGCAACTGTTAGGGAGTGCTGAAGGGTTTTGTTAGTATAAGTAAAATACTTCAAAAATAGAAAGGAATTTTACAATTGTGTTAATTGAACAGTTAATAAAATACCCCCAAAAAAGTTCAACTGTAGCTTAACCTGAGTTCTACGAAGCAGGAAATGTTTCAGCTTCTGAAACCATGTAAAGTTATATTTCCAACAAAATATACAAAACTGTCTTTTTAAGTGGTTTTGGTGGTTCTTTTTTCACTTGATGGATCTGATGTGTATATTTATTGCATGAAGAGATATAGGAGCATATATCAAATTCAGACACTGTTCTTGTAACTATTAGGGTGAAATGGGTAGAACTGCATAATATTTAGCAAGCTATTGGAGATCTTCAATGGGTTGCAAGTAATGTTTGCAGTGTGATGTTGAACTGTTGCATGTGGAGATTGTTTGAGTGCCAGCAGTGGACTTGTCTCATTTACTAGGGGTACTTGAAGAGTAAGGATAATTCATAATGTAAAGTGGAAACCATTCAAGGTAATGTCACACATCATGATTGTTAGCATCCGTCATCTCTTGCCTAATTAATATGCTTTTACTACACCTTCCACTAAAAAAAATAGATAACCTTGGTGTCCAACAGGATGCTACTGGCTTAACATTTGTCATCCATGTGATTCGTACTGGTGGGTCTTGTACACTCATGGCTTTTGCAGAAATGTTTGGTGGTTTTGTGGTGTGGACCATACTGTTTTATAATGCCTGAGCAGTGGCCAACAGATTTGTTTCAACTTTAACCAGAGCCTGATTCAAACCAATTACTCCAGAGAATGAATCCTGGCACCTTACGTTAGTGCTGTTACTGTGATAGACATCAAGAACAGATCCAGGCAGCTCTGCAGATTCAGAGTTTATGTTGTGGCTTTCCTGTGCAGCACTGCGATTGATGTAGGTGCAGTCTTGTTTCTTGTGCCTGCTGAATGGAAGAAAGGTGATGATTAACTGCTTACCTAACATTAGAGGAAACATTTTCAAGAGAAGTACTCAAAATGGGATTCACCTCCAGCTTGTTTGCCTCTCATAATTTTGAGTGCTCTTCATTAACTGAATGTTGTGTGCTATTTTTCCTGTGTAGACCTCGAGGGACAATTTAACTAAAAGAAATGTGTTAATACAAATTTAATACTTTTTATTCTTTCTCTCACACACACACACCCGGATTACATGCTGTCTGCCAATTGCTCAGTGGTGTTGTCTACAAATTCTAATTGTTGACTTATTTTTTGTTTCTTTAGTAGTGGAAGTTCTTTTCAAGCTGTTTGCAAAAGTTGTGCCCCTGTGTTCTCTCCAGAGTAGCTTATACAGTGGTGGCTTTAACTTCTAATCAACTGATAGCTTGTTCTTGCTTTTTGCTCCACCTCTGACGCTTCAGCACTTGCAACTTTGAGAGTGTTTTGGCAGGACTTCACATGCGTATTAGTTCTGTGTGGTCAATAGTCTCTTTGCTGTGTTAGGTACAATAGTGCCAGCTTTCACAGTTATCACTGGGCATGTTCCATGCTGTCTTCTGCTTGCTTGCTCTCCCATGCTCAGGTGATGTACAGCGTACTCAGAAAATAGGAACCAAATTCTGAAGTTTATCAAGAAATCCATATTCCAGAAATAAAACATCCATAGTCTTATTATGTGGCTGTCTCATGATGTACTGCTGAAGACATGTATCATTCTGTTTTGGTAGTTACTACATCCCAATTGCTTGGTGGTTTCATGAGCAACTAACATTCTCATTTTATTTTCTGTCAAAAGTGGCGTTCTGGGTAATGTGAGCTAAGGGAATTTGATGCTAACATAGTAAAAAAAAAATCTGTAGACACTTTTTTAATGCTCAGATTCTTACTGATTTTTCTACTTTATTCGATTGATCCATAGAAATTATGATTCTAAGTATAAAAAGCAACATATAACTGAAGCTATATGTAGCACTACCATTGGTATCGTGTGCAGCTTGATTATGAGGGCAAGGAGAGAGTATTGTTTGGCCAAGTTTACTGAAGCTATGCTATCACTTGAAGGGAAAGCTGAAACTGATCAGTTCTCTCACTGCACTAAGATGACAGAGTTTGAGTAAAATGAGAGGAAGGACAGAGCTTGCCAGATATAGGAGAAGATCCTGCAAGAATGGCCATACAGGTCTTCGGTACTTCAACTCCAGATCCCTATTTCCAGTTTGCAGGCATGGGTCTCCCAGAAATCTGAAAAAACTTTCTTGTCTTTGTAATATTCACATAAAAATGTACACTGGTAGTGTACACATTTGCCACTGATCTGCCATTGATATAGCTGGCACCAGCCCTGTCCTCCCTGTTTCAGGAAAGGCAAAGATCAGTGTCATTCCCAAGGTCTCTTGTATTTGGAAGCTGTTCTTCTCATTCAGGCTGGAGATACAGCTTTATGATAACCACCTTGAAGATTCGTGGTGTTGAAGGACATTGTTGTTTCTGTTCTTCATTGTGTTAAACTGAGAGCTCAAACTGAGGTACCTGGGGAGATGCAGGAAGAAAGGGAAATATTTTATTTGGTCCTGAGCATGCTGAGCAGTGGTCTCCTTGGTATATCTTGTCATCTGATACTCAAAGTAAAATGTTTGTATTTTGATGATACCTCCTTGAAGTGAAACAAAATTTCTCAACAGCATCAACATGTTTTGCATCGTGTGTTTATTTTCTCTTTAAAACCAAACAAAGTTTTTGAGCATCTGAAATGCTTAAGACAGTGCTTATGTAGGAACTGCTCAGTAGCTTAAATTAGAAAGCCTTGTGGGATCAGGATTGAAAAGAAGGGATTAATCTGTGTTTCCCCCAGGTGCAGGTGAAAAATACTGGGATACAACATTTTTGGTGGAACACCCATCTCTTCTGGGTAAGGGGGGTATGGGGGAGGAATGGACACAGGGGAAGGGACACGGACAGATATGAAATAATGACAGCTGCTGTAGTGCCTGCTTGTTCCCCTTCTGACTGAGAAACAAATTTTTAATATCCATAACCATATGTGACTTTGTGACTGGATTATAATCTTTTCTCTGAAGTATAAGGGCTTTATTATTATTGTTTTGTATTAATGGCTTGTGTTATCTTTGAAGTGTAGATTTTTAAATTTTTTTTTTACTTTTGATGATGTGTCGTTGAGATTCTTGTACACTTACTGGCTAGAAGCTGTTTGTGCAGTTTAGAAAAGGTGTGAGAAGAGGGAAGACCTTTCTGCTTCCTCCACTTTGGCTTCTCTCTGGTTTCTGGAACATTGCAGAGAAGGAAAGGACATATTCTTGTTATTACAGGTTTTAACACTGAACAGCTGCCTTTTAAATTATTATTTATTTATTCTTACGTGTGCATTCTGGCGTGACTCACAAGTGATATAGAGTTCATGGGATTCCTCCTGTTCCCTCAGGGACTTTTTTCCGCATCACAGAAACATCATACATTGTGACAACATTGGCAACCTGTCTTCCTCAGAGGCTCAGTGCTGGAACCAATGGGTAATCGTAGATCAGGAGTGAGGCACGTTGGCAAAGCTTTCTCATGCAGCAAACCTGCCTTTACTGTGCCTTGATCTCTCTCAGACCCTTAGTCACAACAGCAGTATAGGAACCAAATTTACACCCTGCTTGGCATGAGGAAAGAAAGAATTGAGTAATTATTGCATAGTTCTAACATTGCACCTAACATGGAATGTAAGTGCCCTGATGAGGACACTGTAAGGATAGCTTAAAAAGCACAGTCAAGCAAATACTGTGATTAAGTTTCTAAATGTCACCTAGGAATCCATTTCCCCCTTACCTTAGTAAGTCAACATGCTAATGAGATAGTGTCCTAGAGGACAGTGTATATACTCATTACAGTAGGTGACTTCGCTGAAAGACAGGCTATCTTTACAGTAGGTTTGTATTGTTGTATTTTGCAACCAGAGCTATGTTTCAGAAGAACTTATCATAGTGTCAGCCTGCAAACTGGCAGGTGAGGAGTGAAGAAGTGCTATGATCAGTATTCTGATGTTGTATCACAATTCCGATAGCTTGCTTGTACTAAGCAGGCTTCTATCCAAATTCATGAAGTCTTTTGGAAAAAAAGTCTTCAGCTTGTGGAGGGTTTTTTTATGTCACTGCAAAATACTAAGCCTGTTTTTCCTTTTTAGAGAATCTTGCTGAAGGCTGTCTTCACTCTGGTTTGCAGCTTCATTCAACCACATTCTGGTTTTGTTCTTTTAAAGGTTTGGTTTCACTGCAGTATAACTTTCAGCATCTGTAAGAACTCTCTGTAGATTGCTGAACAATAGGAGAGAATGAAACCATTGCCAGCTCTGTATGAACTGAAGTCTGTACTTTAAAATCTTTTGGGCCTTAATGCATCCATCTAACTTCAAGGTCCTGATTGATCAGTGCTGGGAATAGCATCAAATTCCAGCTGGTTGTCATGTGCCAGGTCACGATTAAACTGTCTCGTTTGGGAAGGGGGAAGGAAAAGGGGATGAATAAATCCATATTTTGCAATTCCTTAAAAAGGTAGGAATCCTGTAACTCTACAGGTGTGGAATAATTTTGGCCAGTTACTCCTTAGTGCTTCAGAGATTTTCTACACTGAAGTCAGTGAGGAATGGCCTTACAGGATCAAGCTGTTGTTAGAGAAGTTGGGGTATGGCATTACTTGTGATTTTTCTGTATGAAAAGCAAAGTATTCAAAGCTGGATTAGCAGAATTCTGAATTCTTGTCCAAACCGTGCCCTTGTAAACTCTGCAGTAATATTGCAAATAAGTTTTTGTATGCAATTTAGAAAGCAGAAAGTTGCCTTTTGTTTCCTGTAATTAGATGAGGAATCCCTTAGAGAAAAGACCTGTCCGAAATGAATCCCACTCAAATAAATAAATTGCGTTAAGATCTTGAGTATGTTATCACAAAATGTTTGTTCAACGAATGCTTTTTTTCCTAAAATACTGAAGCTTTGAGCTATTAAATATGTTACATGCAGGTGTTGTGTAGTGAAATTTTAGCTCAGCATAAAATAATGCATTGGTTTGAATTTCTCCAGTTGCATAAAACTTCAAAAAATTGAACTGGAGATCAGAATTTGAAGGTACTGCAATGTGTTGGTATGGATGTGCGGTGTGACTGAATTCACCAACAAAGTTATGGCATGTTTATAGGTTTCTACATTATACTTAATTATAAAGATGGTTGCTTCTTGTGTCAAGTAATAGAAAATAGGAAAAGCTATTACAAAGAAAATGAAGAAAAACTGTTTTCCTTTATATTGATAGGCTTATTTCTGAAGTTAATTTTAAAATCTACAGTCTTCCCTTTCAATCACATCCAAAATTGCTATTTTGAAAGGTGCTGATGAATTGCTAAAGTGACAGAGTGAATATTTTGCTGTTATAACATTTGTTCCTTGATTTCTTTGTTTGGAATATTTAACCTATCTTGCAAATTGCTTATCATAGGTAATGTTACAATTAATTGCCACCTTCGTTCTCTCTTTTTCCCCTCACCTCAACTTTGCTTAACTTTCCAGTCTAAAGGTACATGAAAATACATCTCTCCTGAAGCTGCAAAATAATTAGTCTTTTCACTTTAATGGTGGACCTTGAGAAAGGGGCTTAGATGGGCTTTCTCTGAGGTGTAAATTCTCCTTCATCCATTACAGCAGAATAGTATGATGTTGCACATAAGCAACCGGAAAAACACATCTTTTTGCCCTATTACATTAAATACTGCTCCTTAAGGAGAAGCTATGATAAACAACTTGCATTTAAAAAAAACAAATTTCTTTTTGAAAACAAATGAATGCATTCCAAAATCTGAACTGTTAGTTACATCTACATTTTTTTCTTATCTATGACTGAAATGAGAACTGTATGCATGTTTAACATATTACACATGTGACATGAAATAGGCATATATAGTACTATGAAAGTAAGTTTTTGTTTTTCTCCTCAGGAAAAAATTTATTCAAAAGATTCAATGCACTACATTAGTAATCAGTCTTAGACATAGTATGAGACATTTCTTAAATTCTTCACTTGAACCAATAGGAATATAAATCTGCATTTAGATGTAGCAATTTCTAGAGCATTCATTGTAGTTCAGTTTAAGTAATCTATGAAATATGCTAGTTAATAAACAGTTAATGTACAGGTGTTATTTTAGAAAGGCCCCATTGCATTGTGCTGTTTGGCAAGGTTATTCTCTTTCCAATTCATCTATCTGTAAACAACACTCAAATATGAAGGCACTGATTTATTTTCACATGCTGAACTCCTGTTCCTGACCTATATTATTCTGAAACATCTGTTGCCCTACATTTTTAGGTTTTGAAGTAGTCGAAAGCCTACGATATTTGGTCAGGTCTTGTATTGTCTTTGTCTCAAATCTCTCTTTGATGTTCGTTTTGCTTGAATGATGACTTAAGATTTGACTGGTAAACCCAACTCTTTCTTTCTCTGTCCCAAGGTTTCAGTCCATTTCCCACCTCTCCTTGTGAATTCAGAGTTTTAGAATTATTGCAGCATTTTGGCCCATTCCTCATGGTTACTCAGCTCTGGCTCAATTCATTTGTATCCTTCTGCTGTCTGTGGAACAGTGACTATCCATTTACTCTTCACCAGGGCTATCATTGCATTTTCAGTAGTATTCTCATTTAGTCTTGGATATTTTGAAAAACATATTGAGCAGAAATTCCTGAAGCCTCCAAAAATGTGGAATTATTTTTTAAAAACATCCTTTTAATTCTTTTTAACCTAACATGATGTTTTCCTATTTGTTTATAAATGTATGGCTTACAGGGTCAGCAAGACCATATATACCTCTGTAAATAAAATAATTATATGATGGCTTGCTATTTAATCATTGCATTTCAGCAAAGTTCCTTAACCAACTAGGAAGATTTGAGTCCTGGGAAGTGTTTTCTTTCTCCAGTTAACACGTGGATGATAATTTTTAATCTGATCTGTTTATAACAACATAGAGCACTGATTGTGACAGGAGTCAGTCCTTTTTGGATGTCACTTGGTTTCCCATCCACTTCATTGGTTTTTGTTCGGTTGGTTTTTTTTTTGTTCTCTGTCCTGTGTTCTGCACTTCACTGATCCTGCTCTCCCTTTGGTTGTCTACTGCCTCAGCTCCCTTTTACTCCCCTGTGTATAAACCTGTTTTTTGCCCTTCAGATCTCCCCAGCGCGCACTCATTTCCTGTTGCTGTTTCCTGCCTGTGCTATGCATTATATTGAGGTTTGGCCCGTTGGGCTTAAGTGTAGTTTGACTTGATGCCAGCGAAGCCATGAGAAGCAGTGGCCTCACTGGCTGCTGACAGCTCGTTCCTGAGCAAAGCAGATGCAGGTAAATTTGATTCTCTGATGAGAGCAACCTTTTTATTTTTATCCCCCTCTCCCCCACCTCTTTTTTCCATTGGGAAATTTGATCTTCTTGAAAAGACAAACATCTCATCAAAGTTCATGAAAGATGCAGAATTTTTACAGTGCCCTGATTGTAACAGCTTAACAAAAACAGACAGACACTTGTGTGTTTACCTAACAGATTAAATTGGAAAAGGAAAAAGAAATCCACTAAAACCAGAGTATCCAATATGTATGTTAACATTGAAGTTAGTATTCTGGGCTCCCTTTAAAGCTAGTGGAGGAAAATAGGCACTGTGGATATTTAAAACAAATGTTGAAAATATTGATATGAGTGCTTATTTCTCAAAGGTAGACACCTACAGTTTGGAGTGTCTTATCTCAGTGGAGAATCCCTTCAGGGATGTGGAGCGTTTACTTGGAAGCAGCAATCAATAGTAATTTTGTTTTTGAGAAACAAGCCTTCTGATCTCTTTTTGCTGCTTTGTGTTGGTTGTTGGGTTTTTTGGTTTTTTTTGTTTTTTTTTTTAAGCATCAGTCCTTATGATGAAATACACCAGAGTGGCTGAACAGGTACAGCTGATTCTCTGCTAGAAATGTTCTCGTCTGTCTATTTTGTATCCTTTGTATGATGGGAAGTGTGAAATTCTGTGAGGGAACGTTTGTGCTTTCTTACTGCTCGGCTAATTAGGCCCTTATATATGATGTAAACATTTTTGGCTGTAAGTGATGTGGACTTGGCCTCTGTTTATTTGTGTTTATTCAGAAAATTGTAACTGCTAATTAGTGATCATGTCACACTGACAACAGAGCTATTTAATTTTGTTCTCCCCCTTTGGAAGGAGGAGGGAGCGAGAGGGAGGAGGAGAGTTTAGAGATTTTAGCGTATCTTATTGTCTACACAGATGAGAAGCTTTGCTGCCCTGTAGCTTGTGTATTGTCTCATAGAGTTTTGGTAGCTTGACCCGCTCTTCAGTCTGTTGACCCTTGTCTTTCTGCTCAAGCTTGTGCCTGTCTGATGCTAATTAGAGAGCTGTTTTCAGCCGTGTCCTCCTGAAAGCAGAATCTTGTCCAGAGACTGTATTGGTGGTCCCAGAGTGATGCAATGCATTTTCCTGGTTGCCCTAACTGGCTGTGCTCTGAGCATTTCCCATACGAGACGCATTATGTAGTTATTAGGCAATGAGGTTAATATACCGAGTGCTTAAATGCTGTCGTCTTGGCGTGCTCTCCTCCAGCTAGCTACATAACACGTTCATAAGGGAGTACGCTGCTGTCCTGCCTGTCGGTGGTCAAATTCTGTTTTAATTCTTTTAAATGTAGCTGTTGATTGGAAACACTGAGCACGCCTAAGTAAAGACTATTATATTGGAGATTCAAATAGCGGGAGACTTTCTGTTTGCTGAGCTGCCTTTGCATTCCTCCTAAAAGTAGTACAGAGGAACTAAAAGGCATTTGGTATCAGGGCTTCACAGAATAACTTGAATATTTTGCAGCAGCTGGATGAATAGAGCCAAAAGCAATGTATAAATTATCTTTAGATGATCTGTTTCTATTCTTTCTTGGTCATGGAGTACTTGGATAAAACTGAGTCTCCCCAATAGGATTTTCGGTATCTGAATAATTATTACAATGTTGTTATATTGTGCCAATCCCCTAAACTGTCCTGCAAATATATTGTCAAATACTTTGATAGGAAACGGACTTGCCCAAGTCCATCTCACTAAGATAAGTATAGGCTTTACAAGTACATCCTGACATAGTAGGATGGCTTGGAAAGCATATGTACTAAAACTTCTGTTGATGGTTTTCTGCCTTTTTCATTGTGTCATGATTTTATAGTAATTTGAGGAAGGCTGATGATGGCATTGTTCAGAAACTGCAGATGCTTTGGGTTTTTTTGTTGGTGTCTTTTGTTTTTGTCATTCATAGTCAGTATTAGAAATGATGAGATAAAGTTTGCTTTTTAGTCCATTATACATTGAGAGCCATTTTTAAAATCCAAGCCACTTTTCAGTTAGGAAAGGCATGAAAAACACTTTATCTTGAAGATTGCATTATGTATTCATCAAACGAATAATTACAGAATACTTACACTCAGAACCAGCTGAATCTGAGTTTTATATGCATATTTATAGGTGTGTAATATTTACTTGGTCAAGGAAAATAGCCTGCAAAAACTTGAAAAATTATTGCAAACTTTACTTCCAGAAATTTTTGTTAGTGAGGCTTCAGTGCCTTTTTGAGTGAAGTAAGGAGAACTATACACACTCCCTTTTTAATTGGGAGCTGTGGGCCTTATTATTTGGAACCGATTAGACAATGCTAAAAGATCCAGTCAGCAAAGATGGAAAACTTAACTTTCTTGACAAATATTTCTAAATTGCAAATAGCAACCTCAAATGCATTAGGTTAAGGGTGATGATTATTGTGTTAAAAGTTGTTTTGGTACGTTTGAATATTTAGAGAAGTTTTATAATAATTAGATTGCCAGCAGGATGGAAAGAAAACATCTCCTGGTCTTGGGTCATCTTCTTTGTTCATCAGATTGAAAAATTACTACACAGAAAAAGAATTATAGAAGTAAAAGCTTTTTAGCTTGTGTATCTGTGGTTTGTAATGTAGGAACCTGGATTTCATGTGTGTGCATTTTGTTTCCAGTATCTTTGCTGAGAGTGATTACTGCTGAGCTTTCTGTGATCCTATCACAGCCCAAAATTGCTCTTAAACAGGAAACTTTGTCTGATTGTTTTTTCAAATAGAGTGCTTTGGCTGATGTATTTGGCATGTATCTTGTCTGTGACTATAGTTATAAGACATCTTATTATTAAGTGAACAAGAAGAGAAACTGTAATATAGAAAAAAGTCATGACATAAGGTCTCTTCAGGTGTTTTTAATCACAGCACTGCTGTCTTCTTCATAAAGCAATGTGGAGCTTTTCACCTCTTTATCACTTTTGGGTTTACAGATACCTTCCTGAATGTTACTTTGCTTCCAAACAGCTTCATTTTCACTCTATTAAAGAAAAAAACTCCAGAGGTAGCCTCCTCTCTTCTTAGAACCTTAGAGCTAGTCTCCTCTCTGGTTAGTATCTGTGACTCTCTGAACTTGATTTTGTTTTCTCTTACATGTATATTTTTATAAAACAAAGTAAATATTTTTTATTGTTGATTTCAAAACTAATATGGTGATGCCATTTGATGTAAGGGCTAGCTTAAGAGTTCATTTAAAAATTTTATGTTCTACTTAGGTGGGAAATGTACTCAAGTATTTTTCCTCTGAAAGTGAGCAAGACTCTGAAGATCTCTGGTTTTATGAACTAAACATAAAGTTAGACTACCTAGAGATTGTTTAAAATAACCTGGAACTTGAGTCCTGATAGCCTTTGTAATTTTATTTTATTTTACTGCAACTATGGATGTTGTTCTTATCTGCATCAGTAATGTTTTATAGTCTACTACATTATTTGAGTCAATATCCTCCAAGAGTTCATTCCAGCTACTCCACTTTCTTGCTTCTACTATGAAAAATCTTTTTTTTTCTTCTAAATTAGAGCTCTCTTCCCCCACTAGTTTTGTGTAAGAGCATTGTTTCGTTATTCCTGCTGCATTCTGAGTGTTTTATTTATGTATTTCTCCAGCGGAGTGGGGTTGGAAAAGGTCATTAAATAATTGGGAATTTTCCATCCCCTTTTTCTCACAGTAAATCGGGTCTTAATGCTTAATTACTCTGCAGCTATTTAGGCTATTGCAGAGTAGGTATAAACCGCTACATTCTCATTTGGCAGTATTTTAGAATTTCTCTGTTGGCATTTCTACCAACACGTCTGCTGTTGTCATAAATGACTGCATGATGCAAGGCAAAGAAGAGTCAAACTCGAGATGTAACAGAACCTTTAATACTAAATTTGTAGATGTACATCTTTTGATACATTGCCTGTGTCTTCAAGTCGTTGTTTGCAATGCCTTTTGTATGGCTGTGTTTAAAATTATGAATAAGACTTTGAAGTTAAGGAGGATAAGTTGTGATAATTGCCACAACATTTGACTTCTTTATATTTCCGACATTGACACTGATTTTCATATTATATCACTTAAAACACAGAAAGGCTATTGTATGTGGCAGTTGATTGTTTTTTAATGCTAGCTCATGCAAATTCTGACCTCCAAGCTGTCATTTCTATAATAATTTTCCTAGTGTTCTTTGACCTAGATGATTCTGTGATTCTATAATTTACACATCTCTGGCCTATGGCTTTTTTGTCATCCTTTTTTTCAGTTTGAAGGATCTCAGTCTATTTAGCCGCTTCTTGTATGAAGTATGTTGATGTTTTTCCTATAATGATTTCTAGTTCCCTTTTTAAGAAGAGGAGAACAAAATTGAGCACAAGGCCTAAAAATAAATAAAGAAATGGCTGCACGCATATGTATATAGCATGAGACAATGATTTATTTGGAAAAAAATATAGGAATATTAAAACTCATGTTTAAAAAATATCTTATAAACCCTGAAATGGATTTTTTTTTCTTCATGGGCAATAGCTAGTTCAAAGTCCATTACTTTCTACATGGGTATACTCAGCTATGATCAGCTTGACTATATACACATCTATAGAATGTTTTAGGCTTCACTAATATTGAATTTTTTGTCATGTAATTCATTGCCTGATTGGAAAATATCATGAGGTTTTCCTGCAACTATCCAAAGCTAGCATTTGTTTTTACTATCAGAGTAAAACCAGAAAACTTCGTAATTTTAGTTTCTCTGCTGCTCCCTACTTCCTCTGCTTCCATTTTTCAATAATTTATTAATATGAGGAACAGCAGAGGTGTTTTCTGGATCTTTCTAAAGACTTTGTGATGAGTGTTAAGAATTTATTCTGAGCTTTTTGTAGGGTTTATGTGTTTGTTCTAGCTGCCATGTTTTAAATGAAAATACTGTTTTCTTTCAATGTCATCCTTACATGTCAGCATTGAGCTCTTGAGCTTTTTGTCAAAAGCAGTGAAAGGTAGTGGAAACTCACTCTCTTTTTAGGAGCAAACATCAGAGTCTTTTAAGATGAAAGCAAACATTTGATTTACTTAGTAGTACTATTATATATGCTTTTTTCCATTTTATTCTTTATTCTATTGCATTTAGTGCCATTTGAAAATATTAGAAGATCTGATTGTCCTTTTGTTGAATTTTTATATCAGAATGTTCTCCAATATAATTGATTGCTCCCAGTTTATACAAATTAAAATGAGAAGGCTCACCATTTTATTGCACCAGAGATGGTAGTGAGCAGATTGCTGAGAGATAAACTGTAAGCCTAGGTATGGAGGGGCAGTTTGTCCTTCATGAAGGTACATGTGTTTTATTTAAATATGCAGGAAGATTTACCTCCAACTTAGTTTTGCTAGGCTGCTTGTGAACTTCTCCCAGTGCTGCTTCATCTTGGCTAACCTACATAATTTTCTGCCATCAGCATTTTTTCCATCTCCTCTAGGTCTTTAATAAATACATGAAAAGGTGTAAGTCTCACCACAGCTCCCCAGGGCACACCACTGTTAACTTCTTTCTCTGCTGAGAGCTGGCCATTTATTAGTACTCCTTTGCTTCCTACCTGTTGGCCAGCTTTCAGGCCATGATAGGCCTGTACTACTCACTCTGAAGTTACCAAGGTTGGTGGTTTTTTTATTTTGTTTTGCTTGTTTGTGGTGTGTTTTTTGTGGGGTTTGGTTGGTTTTTGTTTTGTTTTTTTGTGTATGTTTGTTTTTTTTTCTTTTAAACAGCCTCTGATGTAGGACAGGTAACCTACATTCAGTGCTTCTTTATCCGCTGTTTCTTAACTCTCCCAAAGAGTTCTAACAGCGGGGAGAGGCAATATTTCACTTGTAAGAGTTATACTTCTTTTCATTCCTGTAATACTCATCAAAATGCTTTATATCTCCATGTAGATTCAACCTCATGGTCCTCCACATCCAGTTATTTTTCACTTTTAAGTATGCTAGAGCTTATCCTTCAATGAAAGAGAGTAAGCAGAAAATCATAATTCAAGTTGATGGTGTGTGGCAACAACTGCTGCAGCCAAATGTTTACAAATGAATGTGTAGCACCAGTGTCCCTTCATTCTGATGTCTACTCTCAAAGGAAGTGAAGTTATACCTATATAGGTTAAAGGTTTTTCTCAGTTACCTTTTTTGTAAAGCATATACACTTCGTTACTTGAAATGAGACTGGAATTGTACCCTGAAGGTAATTTACAGTATTTTTTCATACTGAATGAAAGAACCTCCTTCTTGCTATATACCATAATTAATTCGGCACATTAGAAACTGTAAAACTATTTAACTTTTGATTTTGTTATTGCAGTGTTTCTTTTATGTAGTGTTTCTCTTGTATAGTATCATCCATTTGGCTCCTAGTTCACCTTCTCTGCTTTTCACTTCTTCCAACAGTTAACATAGTTGCTATTTTTTTGAGTTCGTTGCCCCATTTCAGGCTTGCTTCTGATTCTTTCAAGTATGAGAGCTAAGTTTGTTTTAGCTTAGTTGCAATTTATAAAAAGAAAAGCTTTTTGTTTAGCAGCAAGCATAGATATAGTAAGTTCTGTAGCTATTGTGTAGAAAAGCAAAGCTGGGTTTATCTTTGTCTAAAGAAGTTCAGGGTGTTCCCACTATCACTTTAAATTCCAAACCATCAAAATTCTGTCTTCAGTCTATTCTAGTTTAATGTAAGCTTTTTTCAAAGAAAACACCCCACACATTTGGAATGACATCTGCCACCTTGATACTTCAGACATCATGGGAAAGAGCTCTACTATCACAGGATTTGTATGTATGCATAGAATGCATGTTGCTATATGCAAAGCCCTTACTGGCTTAATACTTGGAAAACTGCATTATTTTGGGGCAGGCCTTGTGTATTTTTAAAGCATGATGCATGTGTTACATGCTTTATTTCCTCAACTGATATTATTTAAATCATAAACTTTTTGAAGTAAGAAAAAAATTGAAGTGGACTTGAATATATCTTTGTGTTTCAGTATTTAAGTGTGTTTTTGCACTAATTACACAGGTATGCATGGGGATACAAGTGTGTGGGTCATGCAAAACTTGCTTTTATTTACACAGATATTCTAAAAGCAGAAGAAAAATGACTGTGTACGAAATATGATGGATTCCTCCCTGAAGAGTGTGTGGGGAAACATAGCTTTGAAGAGGGGGGATGTCTAGTTCTATTAATAACTTGATAATAAATTTCAATGTCAGAAGGCTGCTAGGAAGCTGAAGACCTTGTCTTTTGGCTTTGTTTGCTTAATTCTTTATAGAGACTATTCGTTTGGGAAATACTTAGTTAATACCATTTATTTAGAGTGTTGGAGGTAACAAAGCAAGCAATTCATAGCAGCCTGCTTTGATTGATCATGAGTGCTGCTTTTTTTCATCTTGATCTACTGCTTGAGTAGTGAGATGGGCAGAGACACATAGCTGTTCTTTTAGACAAAAACTGGTTTCTTAAAGCTTGAAGCTGTTCGATGTCACCCTCCCTTGCCTCCTCCCTCCTCCTCCATGTTCCATCTGAAAACATTCAACCCTTCTCACTAAGTCAGAAGAAAATAGAGAGGTGGTGGGTCTTCTGTATCTTGTACTTGCTCTGGAGTTGAGGGGTTCCAGCTGAGAACAGGCTTTGTTGTGTAGCTGCTTTTGTGATCACACAGAAGGGAAAGACCTTGTGCTGAAGAGATTTGTCCAGACAAACAAAGGGATAGATTAGTACAAACCAGATTCCATTTTTTTTTTTCCTTTTTTCCTTTTTTTTTTCTTTTTTTTTTTTAATCTTTTTTCTTTTTTTTTTTTTTTTTCTTTCTGGGATGTAATGCTGCTCCTCAGCATTCAGAGATGACAGGCTACCATCTTCATCCTGGGCAGGGCAGCCAGGAAGGGGGCCTCACCTTGTAGGAATGCTGATGCTTGAGGGGGTAGTTCAGTTAGGTTACATATGCATGGAACATGTGTTAGGTGTAAGCATCAGTGCTCTCAAATGCTCCTTCAGAAGACCCAAGAGGTTAGCTAGAGGAGAGTGGTGAGAGGTTTTCATCATTGCAGGAGCCTAACCTACAGTAGGGCTGAGAGTCCCTGTGGGCCTGCAAACACTGAACTGCAATGTGTGAATGATCAGCTTGGGTCACCATGTCCTTCTGGACAGGCACATTTGCACTGCTTAAGACCTGAAAGCAATTTTAGGTCTTATTTTTCCTTCATCACAATTGGCACCAAATCAATTTCTCTCTCTCTCTGTGTGTCTCTCTCTCTTTCTTTCTTTCTTTCTTTAAGACTTGGTTCATGTCTCTTGCTCTTTTCTCTCCCTCAACCTTTGTGGCTCCATGGTAGGCATAGCAAGGAAGGGTGGTCATGCAGGTCTTTCCAGTTGTCTGGGCAGTCCTTGTTGAAAGAATATAATTGGGCACATGTGGCTCCAAGTAAGGGGTAATTTATCTTGAGTTGGGAAATTGTGTGTGTGTTGGGGGGTGGCACATTGCTGCTTTTGTTGGTCTGTATAAAGCTTCCAGGATGGGCGTGCTTTCTGCAAAGCCTTTGTCTGCTGTTGTTTACTTGCTGTTGCTATAAAATTAGCTTCATGCTTTTGTTCCTGCTGAAAGATCTCAATAGGATATGCTCATTCGCACCTAAATCATTCCCTCTTTCCAGCTAAGAAATAATTCTGCATTCTCATAATAAACAAAACCAAAACACCTCGAAACATATATCCGTCTGGGTCATTTGTTAGAAGATGACATCTTATAGGTTAGGGCAGGAAAAGAGCTGCTGCTATATTGATTTGGAATGCCGCAGAGTATTTCTTGAAGGCTGGAAGTCATTACTTTTACAGACCTGTTATGTCTTACGTGCTCCACGTAAGCTTACTCTTTTGGCCCTTGCTGTATGCTCTCCTGCTGTGGTCCAAATGTTTCATACCCTGGCTACACAGCCTTGCTTCCGCCTTGTATCAAACACAGCTGATTCACAGATCTGCGACCTTTCACTGATCTGCTGGTGTTGTAGTCCAGAAATGTGGGAGGGACAGAGGAGCTCTGTTATGCTTTGAAAAATGTGTTATAAGAAACAGATTCTCAGTACCAGCTTTATAAAATAGACATTCCCTTTCATAGGGTCTGATTTGCCTTTGGCAGAACAGCCTCACAACTCTGCGTTGGGTTGTGTTGTGAACCCATGCATAAGTGTGTGTGTGTTTGTGTGAATAGCTGCCTTTTTCCCTGGATGCTGCTTCTGTGGAATGATGTTAGACTTCTGTGTCAGACTTCTAAGAACTGGAGACACTTGCTTTTGTATAAAATCATTTGGGTAAAAATCCTTTAGAGCTTGGCTAGGAAGGAATTGAACAGAGATGTCTGCCAATTCAGAAAGTACCGAGCTGCAGCTTGTTTCATAGTCTGAATAGAGAGATAGGGAATAAACTTCATAGAACATTTAAGAAAACAAAGCAGGGATTTTCAGAAGAGTTACAGGCGTAACTGAAAATGATTAGCTCTAAAAATTGTGAGAAATTAAGGGAGCTAGTACTGATGGCTTCTACACATCATTACGATGGGTCATTATCTGCATATGCTCTGTATTGCTTTCAGTACATTTAGTTTTGATGATTGGAAAACCTTTGCGTTTCCCCACCTGCTGCTTTTTACAGACAGTCTTTAAACATTATGAAAAATACAGATGTCTTGTTTCATGCTTTAAAAACCATTTTTGTGTGCCTTTACTTTGGCTACCATGGAAATGTTAGTGGCTTGAATAATTGCAGACAAGTTCTTTCAAGTAAGAGGTGAAACATGCACATATCAGATAGTTGGCATGGAAAGGGGCAAACAAGATTTGTTTTTCTAACAATAGAGGTGACATTTTTGTATTCTAAGTAATGTACAGTTCAATATTTACTAATAAGGTGTATATGAGTGAATAAAGAATTCTCCTGTACATACAGGGCTTGTGTACATACATACAGGCAGGCACTGGACATATTTGCTCATCAACCAAATGTTTATCAAGTAAAAGAGTTTAAAGAAACTGATGAGTAACACCGACTGATATTTGTTATTGTATTGGCCGTAGTCTTAGGCACAGAGCAGCAACTCTTGCATTATATATGGTATCTTTAAAACTTATAACCTACTTCATGAGCTGTGAGGACACAAAGTTTTTGAAAGGGGAATTTGGCATGAAACGTGCTTGTTTGCAGAGCTAACTGATTCATTGCTGATCTTTCATTTTTCGTACTTCTAGGCTATTCAGATAAATCCCGATCTTTCAGAAGCTAATTCATTGTCAAAATCCCATTTCCATCAGTGCAGCACAATCCAGATATGCACTTTCACTTAAATCTCAAAATCTTTTTTACATTTTTTTTTCAGTTATTCTCCCCTGACAGGTCATTCAATGAAAATATTAACACCTAATATTTTTCTTCCACGACTATTATGTTTGCTTAGGTAACAAGTAGAATTCTATTCCCCTCCACCTGCAACAGAATAAAGAAGATTCCCATATGGGATCCTTTACAGTGATGAGCGCCTTCTGCACAGAGCTCAGGTGGAGACCTAAACACTGAGCTGCTATTTTTCTTTTCAGCTGGAGAAAAACTTATAATGTCTTAGTGATATTATTTGTACACTTCCCACTAGTGATGTAATCCTTCTCCATTCCATGAAACTTAATGTCTTCCAAAGAAAATATATAAAGGAAAAAGGGAGGAGGTAGGACTATTTGTAATTATTTTCATTTGTCAAGCAAGTTAGTACTTGTTCTGCCTTTATTTTACTACTTATACTTGAGACTGAGTTCTCCATTAACAATGTATGTGTACCTACATCACTATGGTATTTGAGCCCCTCGCAGTCTTTGTAATACTCATGCTCACAGCAAGGGAAATAATGATTTTTTTTATTCTTCTACAGAGAAGAAATTACAGATCAAGAAGATCTTTACAGTTAAATTCCTAAATAATTTCTCTGTGTATTTCAGTGATTTCAGTAGGCATTAGCTTCAAAAGCTCCGCCAAGTTGTTGAGGCTTCTTGTTGGGCTTTGGGACACGGAGGCATAATTTCCTGCTTTTCCAGATAGTTTAATGTGACCTGGAGCTGCAGCAGTCACCTGACATTAAGAGACAACCTTATAACCTATCTCCCTAACAAAATGTACAGCGCACATTATTTAACCAGTGAACTGGCCACAATTTAAATAGTTGTACTCTTCATCACAAAACCTTAATTAATAAAATCTGACTCAAAAGTGAGCAAGTCTGCCCCTAGGCACATCACTGTGATTAGATATTTGAAAGAATCATGGTAATTTTTTTCGTATGTTCTTGTTATTATAAGTATTATATTTTTGGTCCTGGGATTTCATTCTTGCTTTCAAGAATCCTGGAAGTCTGAAAACTTACAGAGGAAGGAAGGAATAACTGTACTGCTGTGTGGTGAAGTATTAGACACATTGTTCTTACTATCTGTAACTCATAGGGGTGTTATTTATCCCCTCTGGTTGCTTGTAGCTTTATTCTATGCCTGTTCTTGATATTTTTAAAAGGAGACTGAGAGTGAAGTAAGCATTGACTGAGGAAAAACTGTTTCAATAAAAGGATCTGAAACTTTTTGACTTGTCTCTTTGGGGCAGGCATTGCAAAAAGCCTGGGACAGATGCACTTAACTATTGCTACTGTCAGAACAGTAGCATTATTCAATCAACTTTAAAATACAATATTTGCATTAAAATGCAGAGACTCTGAAGAGATACTAAAAGATGATTTTAAAAAAATGACATTATAAAATGAACTTCTTTTTATCGTAATAACATAAAAGAAAAACCTTATCGGTGAACAGCTAGCTTTTTGGGTTCAAATATCTTCAATTTTTCAAGTATTTTACTTTTTTTAAAAAATAGTGTGCATGTGGGGTGACAGTGGGAAGCAATCGAGTAATGTATTATGGGAAGTGTCATAGCTGTAGTATTCTAGGAGTAGTCTAATTGCCATTAGAATACAGTAATCCATATTCTCTAATTTCTTAGATTAGCAATCTACTTTATTCTTCCTTTTTTTTTAAGGGAAATTTTACTCTGAAAATGAATCTGGCTATATTCAGTGCTGTTATTTGCCAATTTTGGCCCTGTTCTGTCTATAGTTAACAGTGTTCCATTTGACAGGCTGAAATTTGAACATAAATATGAGAAGACCCCGGAGACTTGAAGGTGCCAATAAAATGGGACCCATCAGAAGTAGCAAACTTATTTGGGCTGTAGAAATCAGGTGCATAAACAGTGTTGCTATTGGGAGCAGGTAGTGGTGTGCATGGTTTGTCCAAGCAGTGATGGCAGGACTCCAGTGTGTATTCAGATGTATTTTTAGGTATGGGCCCCTAAACCAACATCTGACTGACCACTATTACCTCTTATGAATATAAAACTCACCAGTGATGAAAGTTGCTACTGAAGTCTTAAGAACAGAAATGATGTTCTGAAATGAAGTCATGACTCTTCTAATGTTTCTGTTGAAGCCAAGCATCTGGAACTAGAGATTGAGGTAAAATGTGAATGCCACGAACCCTTTACTTGTACATGTTGTGTCAAGCTTTGACATTGCTGTAGTAGCACTAGACATTTGAACTCTGAAATGTATCGACTGCTAGAGTGTAAAAGGGCCTCTTTGTGCAGTCAGAAAGCGGTAGCAAAGAGAATTGTGATGATTTCCTACTGATCTTATGAATTCATATGCAAGGTATGATTTTTCTTTCTTTGATGCTCATTTGATAAATGTGAACTGTTCCATGTAGCTTCAGACCGGCTTGTTCAATGAAGCTCATTGTTGCACAGCTGTGAGAGGTTTAAATGTAGGCATGTTTCTGTGCACACTACCAGTACATTTACTGATCTCACTGCAGGAAATATGATGGCAAAGATCAGTAATGCCTCTATCTTTTGTATGCGTTTATAGAACAAAAGAAATATATTCAGGTATTTTAGGTTACACAGATATTAGTGTGAATCTTCCCCTTGTTGCTTCATCAAAGCCATTACATTCAAATTTGTATTCTTACATAAGTTCACCTGGTTTTAGTAGAACATGTAAATTTTAATGGAGACTATTTTAATATTGGAATGGAATAAACTATTCTGCTAGAGGCTTGAAAGCCCTCTTGTGTAAATAGTGCTGAGTGCAGTGTTGTTTTTTAATTTATCTCTGTTGGGAAGTACAGCCAGGTGGAGGGCTGTTGACAAGAAGACAGCACAGTGTGTTTAATGGCCAATGTTGGTCCTTTTGGACAGAATCATTTCGTCTGTTGAATGACTGGCAGTGCTCTCCAAAAGTGATGTTCTTCTCTAACTGTGCTGCTTAATGCAAGGTTGATAAACTTGATTCTGTTCTTGAGTTGATTAGGGATAGAGGAATCTATTTTTCACATTGATAATGGTTATGTAGGTTGCATATAGCAGGCTAGGTGCAACACCACCTGTGCTCATTCCAGGTGGCCTTGCAAGGCAGTATGGAAACAAAACATCACATTGTACAGAAACTGAGGATATTGAGGAACTGTTGTAGGAACTGTTTGTTTGGGTTTTTTTACTGCAATGAATTTTTTGGATAATGAAGATACTAGGTGGAGTGGTTAGGTTTGGGGTTTTTTTTTTTTTGTTACTTGGCTAATAATTGTTGACCTTTACAACATGTAGTTAAAGCAATCTCATTGCCCTCTGTGGCTTTTTGAGTTGCAGCAGCAGAGGCACTCAGACTCCTTGTCATTTCATTTGGGAACTGTGATTTCACGTAGGCTTCCTGTTCCTGTGAGATGATTGCTCTGAGCTGGCTTCATTCAAAATCAATTACAGAAACAAGTTGAGGCTGTCCATGCTTTCAGTGTGTTATTCAGTGCCTATTAAGTGTTTGTCAGGCTTTTTATAGATGGTCTGTGGACTTTAAAAATGTAAAATGGTTACATTCAGTATAATGAATGGGGATTTAACTGAACTGTTCTTATTAACTGAATGCCTTTAGTATTTACATAGAATTTAGACTTTTGAAGTGCTGTACTAACATTAATTAATTTTCAAAACACCCCTGTACAGTACAGTAGGTGAGAAACTTGATGACTAAATACCCATCAGCAGTATTGAGAAAGTCCCCAGAAGGGTATAACAAAATGACTGAACAAGAACATTCTAAATTAAACCAGTTGAATTTAGTTTAACCTAATTTGCTAGTTCTAACTTCTATTCATGCAGAACAGCAGATGACTGTGCTTGCTCTTAAGACTCCTGGCCCTCCTGGGCATAATGGGACAGCATTATGAAAGAAACAATTCTGCATTCCTTTCCCCCTAAATTATGCTGACTCTTCTTTGCACAAATATATTTAATGGGTTTGTGGTGCCTAGAGAGGGACATTGGAAGGTGTGAAGTTCATGTGTATGTTAAAAAAAGGTAAAACAATAACATACTTGATGACAGACCTGTTGATGTAATCAGAGAAAAATAAAGGAGCGTGTATTCACAACAGGTGTCAGACAGGTTTAAAAGTTTTCTGACCTCCATTGAGGAGCAAGATTTCAAAAATTACCATGAAGAAATACTTAGCCAGATTATTAGAAGCTGACATCATTCAAAAGGGCATATTATTTGGAATTTTGATCTCTTGCTTAAGAATGGTTCAGTTCCTAAGAGCCAAAGCTGCATCATAAATCAATTCTTGGTGATAGAGGGCAGCACCTCTGTCACTCCAACTATCAACAAAGAAAAAACATTATTTTCTTGTAAACTGATTAATTTCCAGATTATTATAACATTTGTTAGAAACCAATCAACCAACCATCACCCCACCTTCAATTGTTCATAAACCCACCGATAGCATGAAGCGGGGTGAAAAAAAAAAACGAAAAAATTTTTATTACTTATGGTTATACTAAAACATTCTTGCTTTTTTGCTGTTAAGGAAAACATGAAGGGAAAAAAATTCTTTTGTTTTAGTAGTGGAAAGAAAAAACTCTGTCCAGCATTTAGTTTCATCTAGTCAGGCCCTTAATCTTCTTAAACTATGCTCTTTCTAAAGTGAAAACCTTTTCCTATAGGTATTAAAAAACTTACCATACTTGGTCTCTGTGGAGCCAGGTGATAATAGTAGTGAATATCAAAGGCACATACTGGTATTTTTTTGTTTAGATTTATTTCCGACCTCTTGGGCTCAGGAAGTCACTGTGTAATTTATCAGGAAAAGGTTTTCCAGTGCGTAATTTCTTATCCTTCCAAGATTGTCTGTGACTCTCACAGTCACTTCCTCCTCTGTTTCTAAAGGTGCACAGGAAAGGTATGAAGTATAGCATCATTCTGTTTACTAAACAATTGTTTATTATGTAATTATTTCTGAATGGTTTTGCAAAGGAGAAAAATGGCAAAAAGGCATCCCCCTTCCCCTGCTTTGCTTAATTTTGCCTGTTTTAAGAGCAAGCTTTAGCTTCATGAGAGCCGTCAGAACCTAAGGACTTAGGCAGAATGACCAAATTGGGAAATCGTGCTTAGGGAAACAAATACGTGTGTCTGTGGCTGCATGCATGTGTGTGGCTTTTCTTTTAGACCAGCTAATTTCACTCAGTGGTGTAATCAAAGCTGAAAAAGGGAGGTGGAAACTTTCCTTTAAAAGCAAGTAATTTAAAAATAAAAATAAAAAATCCAAAACATGTCTTGGATGGAGTTGATGTTTCTGACAAAGACCATCACATATTTTGACAACTTATGGATTTCTATTGAAATTTCATTTCTTTAGCAGGGGAAAGTAATTGTATTAATTTCTGTATGATTTTATTTTATTTTATTTTTCTCCCCCAATATCGTTTAGTAATCCTGTATTCTTAGATGGAAATGGGAGAACACAGAAGCCAAGAGAAAGAAGTTGGAGGAGGGGGAAATGTCTTCTAATCTGGTATAGAACTGGAGAACTGTTAGAGATTTGGCTACTTGGAGCAGAACAAATCTGAAATCTTACAGCAGCAAAATACTTGAGGCTCTGAAACTAATTCTTGAAATTACAGTGCTGAAAGCCAGTTTGTACCATTATAATATTGAATGTTGTTGTGCGTGAAGGCATCACTTATAATAGAAAAATGTTACTGAATATTAGATTCCTGCTGCTACTGTAATTGTCTTCCTTTAGATTATCTTGTTTTGGCTAGATGGCTCTTAAACAAGAAAGTCAGCCAATAAAGCATCATTAATATAAAAAAACTCCTTTAGAGGAGTATTTGGCTTGGAATGCCAAGTGGTAACTTTATCCCATGAACTGAAGAATCTTTCAGAAACCTAATCAGGCAGTTTTCTACTCGTGAACACTAGTTTCAGTTATTGTTAAGTTATTGTACCTTTCCCTAGAATACCTAGGATAATGGTAAAGATTTTAGCTGTTTGGATTAAAAAAAAAATAATAAAATCCTCAACAGATGTATTTAAGTTATTTTTGTATTAGACAGTATCTCTTTTACTCTTAGAAAGAAGTTGATAGATTAGACATTGTTAATGGCAAAACAAGGAGATTGAGTGTGCATAAGTTTCCACTTGGAAGTGTATATTGAAGTTCAAAAGATTATTTCTGTCATCTCACTAATTATGCTTCCAAAAAGGCTAAGTGGCTGCTTAAAAACTAAACCATGTAATTGTATTGAGGATGTTGAAAAGTGGTGTTCTCTGTCTTTATGATTCTAGCTATTGTCAGTTTTACTGCTGCTAGCCCTGCAGAACTGGTACAGTTATGGGAGGCTGAACTGGTTCATACATCACCTAGAGAATTGCTAATGAAGTTCCAGCTGCCAAATTCTGCCTGCAAATTAAAAGCATAGCACAGTTTCACCTTGTTTATGTGGCTATTTAATATTCTGCTTTGCCTTTTAATTTCTAATGAATCTGCTTGCTGCTCCAAAGCCTTACTGTTGTTTTTATGTTTAGTTCAAGAAGGTTGGTCCTGTGCATTAATTTTGAGTGTTACTGTTTTGGGCATAGTAGATGTACTCCCATGCATGTCTTGTTGAGATCTGTAATGTTTAGCAGTGCATTATATAAAGTGTCACTGCAGTTGGAATTACCCACCAAACCTTTGCTCCTAAGTCAAGGCAATGTAAGCTTCAAAGAATAGCTTGATTTGCAGATCCCTGGTTGATTTTGTGGAGCTAAGAGTTGCAGAGTCACAGAATGATAGGGGTTGGAAGGGACCTTGAAAGATCATCTAGTCCAACCCGCCTGCCAGAGCAGGATCAGCCAGGGCAGGCCACACAGGAACAGATCCGGGTGGGTTTGGAATGTCTCCAGAGAAGGAAACTCCACAACTTCTCTGGGCAGCCTGTTCCAGAGCTCTGTTACACTCACTGTGAAGAATTTTTCTCTCATATTTATGTGGAACCTCCTTTCTTCCAGCTTGCACCCATTGCCCCTTGTCCCATCATTGGATGACACTTAGAAGACCCTAACTCCATCCTCCTGACACTCACCCTTTACATATTTATAAACATTAACGAGGTCACCCCTCAGTCTCCTCTTCTCCAAGTTAAAGAGACCCAGCTCCCTCAGCCTTTCCTCAGAAGGGAGATGCTCCACTCCAAGCCTGGCCTCACAAACTCTTGTTTATCCCTCAGGTGGTTTCTGCCTATCTGTGTTTTGCCTTAAGGGGAGCTGAGCTCATGTGGAAGCAGTGATGGGCAGCCTGTTCCCCCTGCTCCCCTGCACAGCACTTCTCTGCTGACTTCCTTACACAAGAGCTTGGGATGGGGAAGGGTTTTAACTCAATTTTAATAGCTGGGCTGTTTTTATAGCACAACCTGAGCTTTGTATTTCAAGCTGTTTGAAGTTTACTGAAGCTTCGCTGGGGTCGGAGAGGGCGCATCTAGGTTAGGACTGTATTCACGTTTCTCTTGGTTTGGAAAGTGGTAGCTTTTTTTTTTTTTATGAGCACGTTAGATCTGGATTACTCTCTCCAGTAGTTCCCTGTCTCTCTTGAACTGGGCAGCGAAGAACTGAACACAGTACTCCAGATTTGGCCTCACCAGTGCAGAGTAGAGGGGAAGAACTTCCCACAAAGAACAGTTTATGCAATTATGCAAGGTTTTTTACGTCACTGCTAAGTAGGAAGGCCACTGAAATGCCTATGAAATGTACAAAAGATACTTGTACAATATTATGAGACATAACTTTCTGTATTTGTGAGAGTTTCAGAAATGATGGGGGGACATGCCAATATTTGAATGGTTTATTTATTTTTCCTATAAAATCACTCTCCTAAAGCCAAGGAGTAATTTTTATGTATATCAACGCCAATAACCAACTTTCTTTGTCTTCTTTACAATCACAGATATGTGGGAGTATATAATTAGACCTGATCTGAAGGGCAGGGATGTAAAGGGCTCTGCATTTACAAGTCCATTTGTACGTCACACCAATGAAGTTCTTCAGCTCCCACAATTGAAAAAAAACCCCACAATCTGTGCTAATAATTTGCTAGTACGAAAGAACCAGAAGCCTTAAAACTAAAAAGCCTAATTATAATTAACTGAAAAGGTTTTCTGCAGAAGCTAGTGGCAGTGATTTGCATAAATTCTCATTAAGGTGAATAATATATTTTCTTCAAGATCCATTAAACAAGCTTTAATCAGTTGAGCTTGAAAAACATCACCATGAAACCTCAGTTTAAAAGTAATTACGCAGCATCTAAAATAAGTTCTGAAAAATTACAAAAACATATCCAAGAGACATCAGCATCCTTCAGACACTAAGAAGCCGTGTAATAAATACCAAGAGGAAGGGTGGATTGTTGTTCCTGGGTTTAAGTTCATTCCACAAAGACAAAACATGCCTGGTAGGAAGGAAGCCATGGGTTGCCAGAACAGTGGGGTGTCGTACCGGAGTGAGGTATCTGTAAACTAGTTTTTGTGATAGTTTGAAGGAGAGAAGACAATGAACTGGCAGGTGTGCTAAAAGCTGCAGGACCTACCACGTCTACCTTATGTAGTGGATACCCTACTTCAGGTGTAGGCTATTTCTCTTTAAACAGTTCAACTGAAGTGGCCATTAAAATATTTGTTTATGTATGCAACCTAAACATTTTTGCAATCCTTTTTGCAATCTAAGGAAAGGTAGAGTGGCAGAACTCAGAGTTTCTCCTGTTCTTGGCAATGCTTTCCTCTATTTAAGGCCATAAAGTAACGAGCACTTAAAAAAAAAGTAAATCTACAAATAAATAATAATTCAGTTTTACTAATTGATTTTTATTATTGTTGAGAGGTGCACTGGGTTTCTTTTTTGGCATTTAGTGACCAGTCATGCTTTTTTGCCCTTTTCTGTTGCAGGAGCCAAATTTAAACCTTTAGACGTTAGCACTGAACCAACTTTCTAAAGCAGCGGTTCCTAAATTGCAGTGTGTGTGTATACACATTTCTATAATTTATGTCTGTTCAAAGTGGTAGTTGGTCAGTCTGGAAATGGTACCACTGGAATTGGTACCTGCCAACCATTCTTGTGGTACCTGGTTAAAGAAAAAATTATCCAGATTTGGTCCCTATTATAGAACATTTTGTTTGTTGCTTTCTTTTGTTTGATGTTTACAGTCTAAAATATAGAGATGGGACCATGAATTCTGGGATGGATCAGGACAACTATGATTAGTGAGTTCTAAGCACTTTGTTCTCTTAATCTGTACCAATTTAACACTTTCTTTCGTTGAGAGAGACCTTTTATGGTAAAAAGCAGTACCACTACCAAGAAAACAGTTCAGTAAGTATAGTATAGCTAGCACATTTGAGTCTCTTTTTCCCCTGGTCATTGTTAGGCAAAGCATTTTTTCCTTGTGAATCTTCTTATTGAAGAGACCTCAGCTGTACAGGTACAAATAGGATACACTGAAGTTTTCTTGTGTTATGGAAACCTCCCTCAATTTAAAAAAAACCAAAAAGCAACCAAACAAAACTTCAAAGTTTCTGAATGAAAATATGATTCATGATTACTTTTGTGGCTCTGGAGCCCAGACTGAGAAATTGATTGTTTAGTAGTAGGGTGTTTTAAGATTACTGGCAAATGCCAGTTGTCTTTGAATGTTCAAATAAGGATTGGTTTCCACTGTCCCCACATCACTGTGATATTCCTGATTCTATGAGTTAGCTGTTACAGCTTCTTTTTGCAACCCTAGAGAAAAAAAATAAAATGAGGTTATTTATTTAAATATTTTCCAGTAGAGTGACCTGAAGTACTTTCATTGTCTTCTGTTAATTGTTACCATTATTTCTTATTATATTGGACAGTTTGTGGTTTAATATGTATTTCTTTTGGCTTTGTAACAGCGTTTAGTTTTTGTTGTTATTGTAATTAAACTGCACCCAAAATCTTGCATGACTCATCTGTATAGGATAATACCCACTAAAGTAATGCACTCCAGATAAACTCTGTTTTGATTTTTTTTCCCCCCTTGCTTCAATTTTTGGTGCTTTTACATCTTGTTTAAAGAGCTAGTATCCTAAGGCTGACTGGTGTATGCTAAGGTTCGGCTGAACAGTTCCTTTAAATATTATGGGAGGTCTATAAGTGATGGGTGGCCCAAAACCCAAAGTCACCCTTCTATTCAAATAAACACACAATGAAAGTATGTCCAAGACCTTTAATTCTTACAGAAGCATGGCACACAGCCAAGCTCCTGACTTAACAGAATGGCTGGTTTCAGGGTTGCCTGGAGCCACAACAACAAATAAGCATATATATATATATAATCTATTTGAGGTCATTGAAACCAATTTTAGTATTTTCATAGCTATTGGAAATAAGTCACCTGGCTTGATTAATACATAAAATTGCAGAATATCAGCCCACAGAAGTGACCTTTTATTTTAAACTTTCCTCTGTTTTGTTGGCCTGTAATATTGAAATAACAGCAGATTGTCTCCAGAAATACTATTTTCTCTTTCTCAGTAGTTGATGGTTAAGTATCTGTTCTAAGTTTATGATTCAAATTGAATGGCTTCATGTGAAATGATCCTCGTATCACTGTAGTTACCAGTTAGACCCAATCCAGTTGCCAGGAGTGGGGCTTCCAACTCCTACGATGTATGCAAATGTGATGATGAGGTTTTGGGTTTCCTGTAGACTCCCAGTGTTCTCATGAGCCAGGAGCTGCCTCTCAGTTCCACATGGATTTCTACAGGCTTTTATCCTACAAGCGTAGAATTGAGTCGGAGCTAGAGGGGGTGAAGAAGTTGGTTTGAATGAGGTACTTAGGGCTGATTAGATACATCATCTGGGTAAATCTTTCTAAAATAGTTGGATAGTAATGCTTTACTGTCTCAGTACTTCAGATTTCATTAAAAGAACAAGGCAGTCTACACTGAAATCTTCATATGCTTTTGGTGCCAATTTGTCTTGGTGGATGGGATGTATGGGTTGGATAGCTGTATTATTTGTCAGTTATGTCATAATTCATTTCTCAGTGTCTTTCTGTGTACCACAACCTGTTAGGAAGCTGGGAAATGTGATGCATACATGTCATTGTATTATTCCAAACAACTAATTTGTTTATGGTTTATTACGCAGAAATAAATACATCCTGCTGTTTTATATGGGCTGGCAAATTATAATTTTCTTCATTAAACTTTCGGTGACTTTTAATGTCATGGGAGACAGCAAAGAGGGAGCCTGAACTCTGAAGTAGTAACCTTCCTCAGCTTTGTAGTTTACAGGTATGCACTGTAGTTTATGTAAAGTTTCAAATGGACTGTTGCTCTTTGGAAAGAGTAGGGCATTACAGTACTCTCAAATTATACATATGTGTGTGTATATATAAAAACACATGTAGATCCCTACTAGAAAGCAGACTCGGTTAAAGCTCAGGTATGTGAAGCTGAAGCTTCTTTTCTCCAAGGTGAAATTCTGTATTTCTTCCATCTTTACGTGTGAAGCTGAGATACTGTAAGAGAATACATTTGCCTTGTCAATAAATGCAACAGCACAGTACCCACTGTTTTTCTCTTTTTGAAGTCTGAAAGTTCTGACTGACCTCTTTAGGCGGTCTATTCTCTTGTTCATTTGGGTCACCGTCATTGCACTGAGTTGTATGTGTTTCTCTTTATCTACCCATGATTTTTTTTACCTCACATTTGAGGTTTCTTCTTATCGTGATCTCAACCAGTTTGAATAGAGAAGCCGAAATTATCGCTGTTTATTAGCAATGCTTGGAATTTTGAGGCAACTTAAAATTTCTGTCTTATTTTATTAAGACACATGAATTGTTTCCTCACAAACTACTTCTGTGTTTGATGTAGACTACTGAAAGAAGAAAACTGTTTGTTTTGGGGTGTTTTTTTTGTTTTTGTTTTTTTAAAAACTTTTAATAAAGGTTTGTGTTCGATCAGCTTTCCTCTGTAGGTCTCTTTAGGCAGAACTTAACAGCTGTCATCTAAAGGCCAGAGTTCTGAAATACCATAACCTTTTGTGGCAGTCAGGTTTCTCAGCTACCAAGAAAAATGCAGTCCTCTGTTGTGCTACTGTCAAGGATGGTTGGACTTAAATGTTACAGTAGGGGAGTTAACCCCAGCAGTTAAATAGAGGCTTGAGCTTCCAGCAGGTCTTCAGACTTTCATAAGATCATAAGAAGTATTCTTATAAAAATGAAAGTTAAAGCTCCTTAAAAAAAAAATAAATAAAAATAACATGGCATGCAGATCACCACTGGAGAAAAGTGCAAGCAGTTGGTTAGCATAGAATTGGAGACACTTGAAAATGGCACTGTTTTAATTCAATGCTGTCTGCTCTTTGTGGTTCAGCTTGGCTTGACTTAGCTGTAATGGTGTTGTCAGGAAGGTGGATCAGGTGTGTGATTCTGCTAATGGCTTCAGTTTACCTGAATTACTGTCTAAGATCCTTTTTGCTTACTGCTTGCCTCCCAGCAGTTGCTCTAAAAGATAGAAAGGAATGGTTTCTGGTTGCTTTGTTTTTATGCTTGGAAGTCTAAAAAGTCTACTAAAAGGCTATAAAAGCTTATGCCAATTGCAGTCAATTATAAACCCCTAGTGGTTTCAGTGACATAAATTGGAGGTTATTCCAATACTATTGTGAATTAACGCTAATGTAGCAGAGATCAGAATTTGATCCTGTGTGTTCTGATAACATAATTCAACTAATTTGTCATTTCCTGGCTTTTTAGCTCAATTTTTGACAGCATCCAGTAAGATCCTCAAGAGTATACTTGGTGCAGACTTGCATATAACAGCTATAATCCCATATTTTCTTTTACAAAATAACTGTGATTAGTGTGTCACTCCCAAACTGTTGCCTACTACCTGGCTGCTTTTAAGGAATTAAGAGAAATAAAAATTTACTTTAAACACTGTTATTGTTTCAACTTCTAGTGTTTCACAGTTGCTGTGGCATGCCACAGAACTTCGTTTACTCTAGTGGGTCCCTGCATCTGGATAATCTATTGAAGCACAAAGATAAAACAAAGCAGTAAAACTAATTTCAACCTTTTTCAGTAGGATCAACACCTTCCAAATGGGTGGATGCCAGTCTGCTCTGTTGAAATACATTATGAAGGGCATCCCACAGTACTCTTGTTGGAGAGTTGGAAAGAACATAGTTCATTCATCCATGACTATGCTGAACAGTCACTCTTCACTAGAAGTCATTACACGTCTTTGTGGGACCAAATATTGTTTTTAACTATCTGGGTGGTTTTACTTTTTGGAATAATTTAGATTTCATAAAAAATGCTTTTGACATACGTGTGTTGCAAGTTCCATCTTTTGTTGTTAAAAAAAAATAAAATTATTGAAGTATTTCCAGGAATTTTTCTGACATGTCTTTGGCAATGCCAGAGAATAAAGTCTACCTCTGTCCATTTCAGATGCTTTCTAGGCAGATTTTTGCCCTCTCTATGTATTCTGTAGGAATTTTGCTTAATAGGAATCTGAGAAGGAAAAGTGCTGCACTATTATTTAATTTAGAATCCTCTGAGAAGGTACTTTAAATATTTTGGTTGATTCACTGGTAAGTAAACTATCATCACAGAGAAATGTAAGCCTTAGGTTTTATCCCAAGTATATGTTAACATTTCTTGCTGCTTTTTCCATCAAGTTAAGATTGCTTTGTTTTGTGTGTTTCCTCAGACTATTTCACGGAAATGGCAGTACATTAGCTTTGGTTCATGATTGTCTAACTGGAATTTGGAGCTGGGGCAGAGTAAATTCTCATGGCCTCCTAGTATAGTTTAGTATCTGGCTGTAAGTAAGGCTATGAGCACAATTGCCTGTGGCAGCGTATCAGAGAACTTCGTAAACTAGATAGACTGGGAAGATAGTAATGATGGCATCTGTTTGGTTCTTTAGACAAGATTGATTTCAGGAAAGAAAAATTTTATGCATTGTGTTTTCACTTATCCCTTTATTTAGAAGCTGATGTCTAAAAATTATACCTTTTATAGTGTGTTCATTTAATATATTTGTGGGTGATCTTTCATGTACATAATTGGGCAATTTTTGAGGGCAGTTATACTAAAGATGGCCAACTCTACAGGAAAAAGATACCCAAGAGCTCTAGTTTCTTGCCATGCAAAATAGTCATTTAAGGCCTCAGCATAAATATTTGTAAAATACCAAAATATCTGTAACCTAAATGGAAAATGCTTATTCTGTACAATACTTTTTTTTTTTAAAAAGCACCCACAAATCTGTTAGCATGGTATGCTTTGGGCAGGAAAAGCGGTGAGTGGTGTACAGCTGGTGTGTGTCAGAACATTAGTTTTATGTCTTTATACATCTTATGGTGGAGCTGAATGAAGGGAAGAAGAGACTTTTTGAAGACATGAGAATTTAGGGTGAGCACAAATTCCACAGTTGATAATTTGTAGTGTGGTGGGGTCTGTGCTTGCCAGTCCTGTGGAGAATGAAAGCCAGGGTGGATCTGACTGTTCTCTGAATTACGTGATTCTTACAGTGAAGAACTTGAAGATGACCAGTGATAACTGGGTCTGGGATTGTTTTTTATTTCTTGTTTGTTTGTTGTGGGTTTTTTTTTCCCCTCTCCCTCAATAAGGATATATCTTCAATATGAATTCTAAAGCCAGTAAAAAGATTAATCTGATGTCTGTGGATATGCATACACCAGATTGTTTTTGCTCAATAGATTTTGAATCTTTCAGTTAAACCAGTAAAACATTAAGCTTAGACAAGGCTTTGGTTGATGAAGGAACTTTTGGTGCTTCAATAAAAGTCTTGAAGAAAGGAACACAAAATAACTTCGTGTTTTTGTTTATCCTCCTCTCCCCTTCCAAAATAAAGGAGAGTGTCTGCATGTTACATTGTAGCTCAGTAGTTTCTCCTCTATTCATTATTTCTATATTTGTGTGCGTATGTGTTCCTGGGTATTCTCTTCAATGGTTCACTAAAAATAAAAGCTAAGAGTGCTGCCTAAGAATTCTTTCAGGCTTTAAATTTAGAGTGCACTAGAGGCATGGGTTTCAGCATAATTATGTACAATCTCCTTGAACTTTCTGAAAATGCTGTATGAAAAAATAGAATGGGAAACACACAGTAATTTTTAAAAAATAAAATTACTGACCATTTTTTGTCCATATAGTTTGCTACATACTGAAAAGAATAGAAGTGGATAGTCATGGGACTGATAGATGACCGATAAACTCTTATAAGCTCATAGTGATGCACTATGTATGCCTTGATTTTTGAGATAATGGCTTAAAATGTGTGTGTTTTGAAAGGCTTTATGTATATTCAGAAAGTGTCTTGTCAAAAAAGTAGTTTAATATCCATACTATTAATCTAGCTAAGAAATGTCTAACTGCTGTATTCTCAAGCCTTAAAATATCTGTTCTTGTACTGTTGTGAGTTGCTGTATGGCGAAATTGCAAAAATTATTTATGTTTTATTTTTTCAAAGGAAAGTGGGGAAGAAAAATAGTATAGTGCTATATTCTACTGTGGAACAGTAAATCTAATAAGGCCTGCTGGGCCCACTTTTATCATCTAAAATATGTTTGAAAAGGGCAGCAGAGGTTCCAACTAGGAATTCTGACTGTGCTTCAGAAGCTGATATTACATATATTTATCTATCTATAAAATAAACAAATAGTGAGTTATTGCCAGGCAGTAGTTTGGCAATGAAGAACATTTTAAAGAATAACTTTGAATGTGTATTTGAAAAAAATAGGTTATCAGATAAATAGGAAGTCTTAGAGGAAAAGAATTCGCAATTTTGTGTTGTATGATGTAGTTGGGAGTGAATCTAGCTTACGAAACAGCTGTGAGAACAGCAAAAGCATTTTCTGGTTTAGGAATTTTTTCAAAAAATGTTTTTTCACAGACCTACTGTACATGCTGTGGTAAAGAAACTCAGGGAGGAGACACAAAGACAGGAGCCTTTCTTCTCCCTCTGTCTTTATCTGCTCCATCCTGAGAGGAAACTGATCATATCCCATTGTTAAGCATGAGAAAATATTATTTCTCTCACTTCCCTCCAGTGTGCAATTTTTACCCGTACATGAATAATCATGTTATGTCAGGCTAAAGCTTAACTTGAGAGGGAATGAGGTGCACGTAGGGTTAATATTAAGGTGAGATTCTTTCAGCATCTGAGGGCACACTTAGAAATGAAAAGGCTTATACTGTGGAGAAAGATAGAGTTCAAAGCCTTTATAGTTAGCGTCTGAAATATTTATGTTGAGCATGGAAAAGATTTTTCAGACCATCTCGACCTTCTTGTAACCAGAATGTTTTGAACCTTTAGTTACTTGAGTTTTCAAATCTCTTTTAGTCAATAAGAAAATCAATACATGCAGCATGCGTCAGTGTAGTTAAGGCAGTGCCCCACAGCATTCAGTGCTATATGTAACTGCTGCCACTGCTTCCTTCTTCCATACAACACAATGCTTCTTCACTTGCAAAGGTGTAACATCTAGAAGCCTGAAGCAGGTGGATCATAGCCTACTAGAGTACAAAGTCAAGCCACAGATGAGAGAGTCATTTGTGAAAATAAACAAGGGAGAAGTTACTTTGTTTAGATGTCCTCCCCCCCGCCCCTTGCATTCTGTGAGTATATGTTGCTTATCTTAGAAGATCAATTCCTTTAAAAGGCATTGTGCAGCTTAGAAAATCTTAGAAAGTCCGTATGCTTCATACTGTGGTACAAGACCATAACCTTTCTCTGTGATTTTGTTGTTTGTTTTCTGGAGGGTTTGTTTTTGTTCACTTTTCTGTGTCTTCATTTTTATCAGCAGTTGCAATCATGTGAGGGTATAGTTATAGTTGTCTCACTCACCTATCTTTCCACTTTGCTTGTATCTAATTTGGGAAAA
Organism: Actenoides lindsayi; assembly: GCA_025331215.1. NCBI lineage: Eukaryota > Metazoa > Chordata > Aves > Coraciiformes > Alcedinidae > Actenoides > Actenoides lindsayi. The sequence continues at coordinate 4,716 of WTSP01000950.1, read as the reverse complement.
TCTCACCCAAATAGGTTTAAATAGTAAAACACTATTTACAGTCCTGTTATTTGCAATTCCTGTTTGTTTTGGTACTAAACTGAGGTTGACTATGAAATTACTGCTGTTGGACAATAATAGTCCAAAATCTATAAATAGTATTATCATTTGTTCATATATTCTCTTGAGGCCCTGTACTAACTAGATATTCAGTTAATAGCTTTCACTAGCAGTTGTACAGGATAGGAATATTATATTAAAAATACGTATTCAGGTCTTTCTATACAGTTAGAAAAGGATTATACTGTTGGCAAAAATTAACTAGGCATTAGGTTACTAGAACTTTCATTTCCCTTTTGTGATGTTAGGTTTTCCTCTAATTAATTTAAAATATGATTTGAACCTAGGTGTGTTCTTCAATCTGCTTGCTATATATAGTCCTATTCTCAGAGCCCAGCCAGCAGCTCAGGATCCTCTGTATCAACTAGTTGTTGCCCAGTATTTCCCTTCTGAAAACAGCTGAGGTATTAGCTGTTCCTCAGAGATTCACATAAGAAAATCTGTTCTTAAGAAAAACTCAAAACTGCAACTTGCAATGCAGAGGATGCACAGAATTTGGTCTCCTGCAGGTGTCCCTAGCTGATATACAATATAGAGGCGCTTTTTTTTAATATTTTTTTTTGAAAAGTGATATGGATAGAACTTTACTGCTTGCTGGACCTGTAGATAAATTCCACTTCCATAACTGTTGAAAAGGAATGAACTTTAATACAGAACATATAAAGCCTAATTGTCAGCAGTAATCTACTAGAATGGCAACTAGTTCCCTTAAGTCCATAATTAAACATTTAAATGATTGTGTTTCTCATGTACTTATGATTATTTTCTTCAGATATCTCTATGTACTAGATGGTATTTTCTAATCTGCAGGAAGGTATGAGAATTGTCCAGAGTATGACAAGATCTCCTTGCCTGCTTTCTGTTTACCCACTTACCTATCAGATAGCCTGTAAGTAGTTTGGAGTGTTGACTCAGCTGCTCTGTGTCTTGAGGATGTGAATCTGTTTGTACTCAAAAAAGTAGGCTCTGTCTGTGTTATCAGGCTTGTTGTCTATGCAAGTAACATATAATCTTGAAAGCATGCTTAGGATGACTTGTTAAGATCCCCTGTAAAAATACTCTCTGGTGCTTTCCCATTGCTGTGCATGAAAAATGAATAATATTTGAAAATGATCTTGAAGGAAACCAACGAAGAACCTCCAAGTAGAGGCTTGCCAGTCCATTGCTGCCTATCTATTTTGTGTGAGAGAGGGCTGGTCAAGTGGCTTCCTGTGTGCATGTTTGGGAGTTCTCCTTTTTCTTTAAAATATGTTCTTTTTTCAAATGCTGATGTTCATTTTCAGCATATGGGGACCATTAGCAATATTGAAGCTGGACATAAGGCGTAACATGTTAAATCACTTTAGAATGTTGCATCTGTTTTCTTATCCTGGTGTTAACACCTGGATCAGTTTAGCACTAGTGCAGAAGTTTAGGACATATATAGCTGTTAATTTTAAAAACATATGTGGAGTTTTTTGTCTCTTTGTGCATGTATATGTGCATATGTGAACTGCTGGATCTCTGGCATTTTTGAGTTTGATGGGAAAAAAAAATCTTACTGAATTGCGTTCAAGGGGTGTGTACTTACCTAGGCAAATAAGTGGGTTTATGTCAGGAAGAAGAAGGATTCTTTTGAGTAATTAGAAGTTAGGATTTTGCCTTCACAGCTTTTGTCTTTCTTCAGACTTACATTTCTGAAGAATTGATAGCTGACTCTGATTTCTTTTTTTCCCTTCTCTCAAGCCCATCTATTCGTTGTACACTGAATAAGATATCCCGCTCTCCCGGGATGCGTGAAATGGGCAGGCATTAAAAATTGAAGAAAGCAAGTTCTCTGGCTGAGTCTGCAACCCTTATCTGAGGCTGCTGGAAAGTAAAAATGCCGATTGTGTTGGAGCTTTGAAAAATGACTTTCCCTGGTGACCCACTGCCTTTTAGCAAGAACAGAGTTTACAGCTCTGTTTGAGTGATGAGTGCAGTTGGAGAGTTTCTCTTGTTATGCCCATTAGCAAGATTGGACTAATCTGCGGGACATAACCTGAAGGTAAACTGTGAGTGAAGGAGAAGACAAGCCTAATAAGGCGTTTTGTAGTTTCCTTTATCCTAGAGTCTTTCCTGGAGCCAGTAATTAATATTATTTTCTATCTGTGGAGAGCCCTGGTGGCTGCCAGTGCAGGAGGCTTTGCAAAGGACACGTCAGCACTACCTGCCAGGCTGTGAAGAGGGACTGCTTTCAAAATTGCTGTTGAAATTGGCAACTAAGCATCAATACTGCAGCAGATTTAACAGATTGTTAATTTAGTCATTAAAGAAAAATGGAGCCTTTCCCCACCCAGGAGAGGAGCATCCCCAGCCGTGGGCATCAGGCATCTCTCTGGGGACAGGCTGGGATGTAGTCCAGTGGGTGGACCTGGCTAGGTGAGGCCCATGGCCAGGCAGGGCTGTGGGGAGCTGGAGACCAGCCCTGCTGAGGTGTTGCTGGGGCAGGGGCTGGTGGCCCCAGGCAGACAGACTTGGGGTCCTGGGTCATGAACAGGATGGGGGAGTCTCAGAAGTGTGGGTTAGGGCTCTCAAGGCTTATTAGTGCCCTCAGGGAAGTACTATTTATTTTTATTCTTTATTTTATTAGACACAGAGGTTATATTTCTCTCCCTTTCCCCGAGATAAACATTTCACTTCATGTTTTTCTTGCCAGTGCTGCTAGACAGCCAGCCAGGCTGGAGATGCAGATGGGCACAGCCCTGGCTGGTTATGAGTGGGCTGGACTCAGCCCAAAGGCTGTTTTGGTCTCACCTGCAGTAATGGTGTTCAGAGTGTTGTCCCTAGTGCTACAGAAGACTTTGTTTACTTTTGCTTTTGAGGGCAAAATGGCACAGAGCTGCTTGGCTCCGTTATCTCAGCTGGTCATATTCCTGAATCCTGTCCTCGTGTGCAGTCAAGTCCAATGTTGGACAAGTGTGTTTTTTCCATGTTGTCATTTGAAACAGTAGTCATTGAACGTTAACCAGCAACCTATGTGAGACTTGATGCCTTGCTGTAGGACATCGAGCTTTGCCCTTGTGTTATAATATCCCAGAGCATTAGCTAGACTTTTTTACTCTTACTTTCAAACATTTAGCAAGAAAAACAATGATATGGAAAGAACTTTTTATTTAAAATTTGAACTCGGAGAATGCATCATTTGACCTGACTGAACCTCTGAATATGCTGGAACTGGCAGCTTCTGTATTTTTCATGGTGATTGGAAGATAGTAGAATCAGTTGGCTTTACATGCATGAAAAACTAGGAGTATTTCACAATTGCCTGCTAAAATCCCTACCCAAATATAGGGTGATGAGCACTGTATCTTCAACCTTTTGACTTTTTGTTGGTTTGTTTGGCGGGGAGTGGTGGTGGGTTTTTGTTTTATTTGGATTTTTATTTGTTTAGGTTTTAAAAAAAAATTTAAACAACTGAACAGGAAAAGATCAGGGTTTCATCAAATTTGCTGCTAAGGCTATAAATAAAATGTAACTGAATCAATGCTATCAGAATGTACAACAGAATTTTTACGATTTGGAGGAAAGTAGTTTACTTTTGGTGGAGAATAGTCCATTATGAAGTATGTGCTGCATGAAAATGATCAGCTTAGAGGGAGAGGGCTCATCTGATTTCTTAACAAGTGTAGTATCATAGTGTGGAGCTGTTTTACGCGTGTACTGATAGCTGCAGTTCCATTTGTTTTTTTGTTTTTTTAAAGTAGTTGCATGGCTTCAAGTTTTTCAAGTATTGAAAAATTTTCAAAATTTGCAGAAAATATAATAAAAGCTACCATTTCCTAGGAACACCCTTTGCAACATCTAGGCTGTTTGTAGCAGAATGTTCTGCCACAGTGGAGGGCAGTTGTGCTGGCAATAATACTGCCACTTATTTTCTTAATATTTCCTCTAGAACAAACACTTCTGCAGTTCAAGGTTTCAACTTTAAATCCTGACATCTGATAGGCATCCTTAGTATTTGGGAGTTCATAGTCTAACATATTCTGTTTTTCACAGAGAAAGGACTCTTCCTAGCCTAACACCTGCTTTTATTCTTGCTGAATTCCTAGTTTTTTGATAGTGGTTCAGAGAGCGATACTACAAACTGAAATCACTAACAGAGAAATTACATTTCAGGAAAGGACTACACAGAAGGACAAGATAAATAATGTGAAAACAAAGATCTTGTTTTCTTCCAATGTTCTTTTGTGACTGGAGGAAAATGAGAAAAATGTGTGTGGGGTTGGGAAAACAAATACAAGCAACCCGATCCACTGCATAAGCAGAAGTCAAAATGAAAATTTTCCAGTATTCTCAAAAGCATCATCTTTAAAGGATTTAAGCTGACCTCTCCATAACCTCCATATGCTCAGAGACAAAGGGACATGCTGAGAGGAAGCATGTCTGAAAGCATTACAGCAATGTGCTCCGGACAATGGAAATGCTGAGCTGGGTAGTATTTAGAATATTTGCATGGAGATTCTGTGGCATAGTGTATCAACGTTTGAGCATTTTTGTTTACAGAACAAAACAACATTCCTGAAACTAATACCATTAAAAAAAAGGGGGGGGGGGGGCGGGGCCGGCCGGGGCCGCCTTTCGCACCCGCTCCCAGCC
>WTSP01000949.1:1926-15545 GCA_025331215.1 Actenoides lindsayi | reverse complement strand
CGCTTTCGGGCGGGGTGCAAGCTGTGGGGGTACAGGAGGGCTGGCGGGTGGGTCAGGGGACAGATATTTGGGACACGGGCTCAGGGAGGGCAGAAGGAGGGGGGGCCCCGGCCCCCAGGAGAGGCTGGCAGGGGCATGCGGGCGGGGGGCAACGGGACGGGGCAGAACCGGGCTTGCATTCACCCGCCGTCTGATCCACGAAAGGTCTAAAGATAGAAAAGAGAGAAGCTGTGAATGGGGCCAAGAGGTGCCCCAGGGTGTCCCCGCGGCCCCCCCATCACAGTGAGCTACGGCCGCGCCGTCCAGTCCGGGTAGAAAAGCGGAGGCTGCGGTCACAGCCGGGTCTGCGCCTCGGGGATGTAGATCTCGATGCTGTCCGCGCTCTCGGTGGCCGAGCTCTGGCGGAAGGAGGCAGCTCGCTTGGCTGCCAGGAGCCGTTTGCGGGCCTCCTGCCGCTGCCGGTCCACCGAGTCCAGGGAACGCTCCTTCACCGGGTGCACCTTGGAGCGCGGCGGCTTCTTTGGTATCGGGGGAGGCACCTTCTTCTCCTCCTGCACGGACAACGAGGGCTTCAGGGTGGGCGTGGGAACAGGAGCTCCGGGGAACGGGTGTCCCGGTGGGCTCGGCCACGGTGTGCTTGGGGGGGAGGAGGGAGGGAGAAGTGCCAAGGGACAAGTGCCAGAACCCTGCCCTTACCTTGGGCTCCACGATCTTCCACCCGTTGGCCTTGAGCTGCTGGAGCTCTGCGAACTTCATGCTGACGTCCTCAATGGAGAGCTGCAGGAGGTCCCAGAAGCCAGCCAGGTCTTGGAAGGTGGGCACAGGGAATGCGTTGGGATCCTGTGGGGACAGAGGGACAGAGTGTCATCCATGTCCACTGGTGGGACATCAGCTCTGCCGAACACGTGGCCATTCCACCCCATGCTGCTGGGGGGGGATCTCTGTCCAGTGTTACAAAGTTCCTTTTCCACCGACTAAGAGTACGAGCCCCCCCATCTGCTGTGGCTGACCCCGTGGCACCACTGCCCAGCACTCACCATGTTCTGCTGGCAGAGGCGGTAGAACTGCTGCACCTTCTGGGACATGAGGAGCTGGGCACTGCCCACGGCACTCCGGATCTTCTCCAAAACTGGCAGGGGGAGAGCAGACAGTCAGCACTCCTGTGGGACATGGAGCCTCTCCCGCTCTCAGGCAGTGGGACAGCCCAGGCAGCTTGGACTCCCCCAACCCATGTGGCACCTCCTCCCTCCTCCAGGCCCCACTAGTTCCAGTGTTTCATGGTGTCTCTCACCCCCGCTCAACCTCTTTACCCTTGGAGATGCTCCAAGGTGGGAGCACTGCAGGACCATGGCTGTGGCCACCCCGGTCCCAGTCCATCCCACCCCTGCAAACCCCCCTGACTCACTCTCCTCCGGCAGGTCATAGTCCTCAGCCTCCCTCTCCATCTGCTGGCACCAGCCCTCCATCTTCTCCACCTCCGCCTGCAGCAGTTTGATGAACCATTCCCCGTCGCGGTGGCAGGGGGAGGCACGGCCGGAGTCGGGGAGGCTGCGGGAGCCCCGCTCCATCCAGGCATCCCGCCGGGGCACCTCCACCGTGTCGTACTGCAGCTGGTAGTCCTCCCGGTACGCCCACTGCCCCTGCGTGTGCACCGTCTTGTACACCGCGTACTGCCGGCCCGACTCCGGCTCCGAGGAGTGTCGCTGGAAGGGCCGCCCGAACTGCAGGGCTTTGTCCTCGGTGGCCACGGCCAGGCCGGTGAAGCCCTCCAGCTCCAGGTCCGCCTGCACACCCGCCGTCACGCTGTTGGAGCGCTTGAAACGCGCTCGCCTGCGGAGAGCGAGAGCGTGTGGGGACCTCAGCAAGCCGGCGAGGGCAGCCCCGGGCAGCCCTCCCCCCGCCAGGCTCCACAGAGGGCATGGGCAGGGTGGGGGACACCCACGGGAAGGATGGGGCTGGGGACGCCGGTCTGCATTTGGGAGCATTCGAGGCCATGGGGACAGCCCTGACCAGCCAGAACCTGCCTGTCCCTCATTTCCTCTGCTCTTAGCCCGTTTCCATGGCTACCAGTGCTGGACCAAGGATGGAGAGGAGCATGCACCGGGGCTGCGTGGGCACGGTGCCAGAGCTCCCTTCCCACAGGCGGTGCAGGTCCCGGCACACGGCACTCCCGCCCCAGACAGAACATCATGTTTGGCTGCAGAAAAGCCCAAAGGTTCCATCTGCACCTGGGCTGGGCTCAAAGCCCAGTACGGGAGGCCCAAGGACAGGGCAGGAGCAGAGAAGCCCCTTCCCTGGGCAGCCCGTTTGCAGCACTGAGGTGTGTGAGGGCAAAGGGGAGGCCAGATCCTGCCCCAGGATGGTGCTGAGCTCTGGGGGGTGTCTCAGCTGGCAGAGAGCAGGAGAAGGTGCTGCAGGGCAGTGATGGTGTGTGGGGCTCAGGGAGTGCCAGGGGGGACCCGATCGGCCAGCGCAGCGAGGGTGGCAGTTTCAGCCCAGCCTGGCCACGCGGTACCTTTTGTCCTCTTCCACCTGCACCCCGATGGAGTGGAACTCCCTCTGGCTCCGGCTCTCCGTGTCCGAATCGGAGATGGCCTCGACCTGCCGAGGGGCAGAGGGAACTGCTGGAGGGTGGCCCCGAGACGTGGCGCGGTGGCTCGGCATCGCCCACGCCACTCGGGCAGGCTCGGAGCCGCCTCGGAGCCCACGGGGAGGAGCGAAGCCCACCTGGACGCCGATGGAGGGTCGCCACTTGCGCTGCCGAGCCAAGCTCCTCAGCTCCTCCCGGCCGGGAATGGCCTTGATGATGAGCGTGGAGGGCTTGGGAGCGGCGCGGGGCTGGACCGGGGGCAGGTCGAGGGCCACGGCCGTCACCTTGGAGCTCTCCAGGCTCTCGGCCGAATTGCAGCGGGTCGCGGCGTCTTTGGACCAGGCGGGGCCGCGGGAGACCTCGCCGGGCAGGTAGCTCTCGTGGGTGGACTCGGTGCTGCTCTGCGCCGTGACGGAGATGAGGGGTTTGGCTTTGGTTCCTGGAGGGATGGGAGGTGGAGCTTTTCTGTAACTGAAGGCTGTTGTGGGAGAGGCGCAGGATGAAAAGGCACGTGAAAAACACAGACACTGGCTCATTTCCCGCCACGAACAGGGGCCCTGGGGGAGTGGTGCCCACCTAATCCCGCAGCATGGGGCTCATGTCCCCGCAGGGTTTGCACCTCAGCTGGCTGAGATCTGAGCTGGAGCTCAGAGGGGCCATTGGGCTGGTTTATCCCCAGACAGGTATGGGAAAGCACCCCAGCCCCGCACTGGCCATGCCACTGCACCACCCAGCAAGGGGCAGAGATGGGGAGTGAAGTGGAGGGAAGAAGGGAATGGCAGACGGGTGCTGATGGCACAGATCAGCCCTTGACAGGGACTGAGCCACAAGCGGGATGCTCGTGCCCAGCGTGGGGTGCTCATGCCCTCTGCTGGGGGCTGCCCGGGGCTGGGGGCAGGAGCAGGGGCAGCAGCAGCTCTTGGCAGTGCCCAGGTGAGCGGGCAGGGAGATGTGGGGGTCCCACGCGCGGCCAAGCCCTCACCACACCCCAGGACTCACAAGTGCTGGGCTTCAGGATGCTGCTGGTGATGGGCGGCCCGGCGGGGGCCGACATGGAGAAGAGCGAGAGGCATTCGTCGTCCTGGGAGCAGCCCGCCTGGATGGCCCGCAGGTAGCTGTGGCTCCGCATGCGGAAGCAGCCGGGCAGGTCCAGAGCCTCCACGGCCTGTGACTCCACCTCGCCGAACACCGACTCGCAGACGGCCTCGAACTGGTGATTGAGCTCGTCGTTGATCTGGGGAGAGCAGCGGGTGAGGCTGAGGGCAGGGAGCTGGGGCTGAGCAGGGCAGGAGATGCTCAGAGGAACACCCACCATCCTCCCCACCACAAGCTGCCCCGTGGTGCCCATGACATGGGACCCTACCTGGCCGGTGGTGAAGGATCGCCCGTAGCTCTGTCCCCGCGGAAGCATTCGTGGTGGCGTGCAGCAGCTGGGACAGTTACAGACATATGAATCAGAATAGTGCCTACTTGCAAACCTAATGAGAGACAGTGGGAATAGAAGGGATGGCACCAAAAGCAACACATCCAAGCAGAGCATTCGGAAACGCAGCCGCAGCGATGCTCCCGCCGGCCACCACCGCTGTCCCCACTCCTAACCACCCCAAAACGCTGTCCTGGGGGGTCCAGAGCCGTCCCGCAGCAATGTGGGGCCACTGGAGAGGTACCTGCCTGCTCCAGGCCAAGGGTGAGGAGCCAGCCTGCCACCCACTGGACAGGGGCACAGCCCAGTCATCTCCTTCTGAATGTGCCTCTCCTCCCCAACCTCTACACGTGGCTGAAGCAGCAGGTCCCACCCCAAAGCCCAGCACGGCCACATCCTCCCCAGTACCAACCAAGGGCAGCTACAGCGCAGGGACAGGGCTCAGTACCACTGCACTGGGGAGTGCGGCCGTGATCGAGGACGATGCCGCGCGTCCTCCCGGGGAGCCCCAGCCCGTGGCCGCGGCGCTGAGAGGGGGCCGGGAGGCGACAGCCCTTACTTGGTCCTGGCCTGGTCGGCGCTGGAGGAGCGGCGGTAGCTGTCTCGCCGCGTGGCCGCCCTGGGCAATATTTTGGCACTGGCGTCTGAGTCGGCGCTGTCCTCGTCGCCCATGGCCTTGATGTAGCTGCCGCTGCGCATCCGTCGGCAGGGGATCTCCCCGTCCTTGCCCACCGCCGGGTACCCGCTCCACTCGTCCTGTGGCACCTGGAGCAGGAGGGAGCACGCGTGGGAGGATGTGGTGGCCGGGGTCCCGCGGTCGGGACGCAAAGCCGAGCCCCGCACCCGCCACGGGGCGCGTGCCAGCCCAAGCCGGGTGTGCAGCCACGGCCCAAACCCAGCGTGCGCACGGCTCAAGGCCAAAGCGTGTTCTGCCACGGCTCCCCTGCCCTCCCCACAGCACCCCAGAGCTGCAGGGGCAGACCCGGAGGGCTCTGAACCCCTGGGAAACCCCCAAAATCCAGGAGAGCTGCTCCCTCCCAACAGCCACGGCTCCCCAAGCCCCGTGCAGGGCCGTGCCCAAAGCGGGGGCAGTGCCAGCGTTCCCACCTCGCAGCCGCCCCGGCAGACGCGGCTGGGCCAAATCCCACCCATGCCAGCGCGGCTGCCCAGCTGACGTAGCAGCCGCCGGTCCCACCACGCACTGCTGACGCTGGCACCACGGGGTCCTTACCGGGCTGCGGCAAGGGGACGGTATCCCCTGGGCCCAACGGGGAGGGTGGTGGGGCCGGCACCTTACCTGCTGCCCCTGCTGCTGGTGGAGAGGATCCCTGCCTACCCCCAGCCCCGGCCAGCACGGCATTGCTGCTCCCTGTCTCTTTCCCCGGGGAAAGGGAGAGTAGAGTTAATTAGTTTTTAATTGGAAGGGGGGTGACCTAGAAGGGAGCCCAGTGACGAGGCAAGCGGTGGCACCCAGCCAGGCGCAAGTGGGATAAAAGTCGCATGGAGGGAGCAGGCGCAGGGCCACTGGCAGCCCTGAGGTGGCAGAGCTGGTCTGACCCCAAATCCAGTGGGCACGGGGCAGGAGGTGGCAGATGGGGCTTCACGCTGCCAGCGAGGGGACAGTGGGGACCGGCGTGAGACCCTGGGGCCCAGGGCACAGGCGCTGGGGACATGTAGCGAAGCTGGAGCATCCCCGCAGCCTCCTGGGCTGCTGGGATGGGGGGGTCCCAGCCCTGGCTCGCCCCACAGCATCACTGGCTGCAGCCCCCAGGGTGGCAGCCCCTGGGCCTGCCCAGCCCCTCACCTGCAGGTACTGGTACGCTCGGTCTTTGGCCTTTGCTTCCTGAAGCATCAAGGTCTTCTCGGTGCCGCCAGCGCTGGGGTAGGCTTCGCGGGCCTGGCTGACGGTCATGGTGTGCCAGGCGCTCCTCTTGAGCGTCTGGCCGTCCAGAGACATGGACATGCCGGCACAGGCCAGGCATTTTCCTTCCCCGCCGCCCTTTAGACTCTTCAAGGTCAAGTCTCTGAAGGCACTTTCGGGAGCGTCCACGCAGTACTGGGTGCCCTGGTCGACGGCGTGCCGGCCGGACACCATGTAGCTGCTGTCGCTGTCCAGGTTGTCGTCGGAGCTCCACCAGCCCATCATCTTGGACCGGTGCCGGGAGTCCACCTTGCGGTCCTTGCTCTTGCTGCGCTTGCCGTGGCGGGACTGGTGGTGGTGATGGTGGTGGTGGTGGTGATGGTGGTGGTAGCCGTCCCCGCGGCCGTCCATCTTGGCACCGTTGTAGTCCCGCTTGGCCGGCGCCTCCAGGGAGTGGGACTTGGCGAAGAGCTTCTGGACGGAGTGGACGAGGTGGCGGATGCGGCTGGGGCTCTCGCTGCGGGGCTCGGCGCCGCCGGCCCGGGGGTACTGCAGCGTGTGGAACCCGTCGTGGTGCAGCGGCAGCTGCTTCTCGAACTGGTCCAGCAGCGTGGGGGGCAGGCGGTTGATCTTGCTGGAGGGGTGGGCGGTCGCCATGCATTCGTCGCAGGAGTCGTAGGGCTGCTGCGCGTGGTGCATCCTCGGGAAGGTGCTGCTGGCGGAGGGCGGCTCGCTCAGGGGCCCGCCCGGGCACTCGCTGGCCGCGCCGGGGCTCCGCGCTGGGCAGTAGGGATGCTCCAGGGAACAGGGCTCGCTGGGGCTGAGGAGGTACGGCGGCCGGCCCTCGGGGCCGTGCGGGACGTAGTCGGCGGGATGCTGGCAGTCCTCTGGGATGCAGCGGCAGCGATGGCCGGAGGAGGGCTGTGTCTGGCTACGCTCCCCATGGTAGCCCTTCATGGTGTCAGCACCTGCCCCGTAGCCTCGGCATCCTGCAGGGTTGTCCCTGCGGGCTCATCTGTGGGGACAGGGATGGGCACGGCGTCACGCTCCCCTCTGCACCCCGCCACCGGCAACACACGGAGCCCGTTCCGTGGGAGCCAACCAAGGGAGCTGGGAAGCTCTCAGGGCAGAATCCAGCCCTGTCTGAGCCCCATGGTGTAAGGAGGGCACGGTGCCAGGGCTGGGCACCCGGGGACACCCCCAGCTCAGCTGCTTGGAGGAAGCAGCACTAAAAGAGGAGCGGGAAGGAGAAGGTGCTGCCGGCAGCGATGCCGGCAGCGCGGGGCCTGCAGACAGCGAGGGAGGACACGCTGCCATCATCAGAAACTTGTTTTCTTCTCCAACACCAAATATTATGAAGTGTTTCTCCATTAGGAAAGCGGTTCTGGCTGAGTTTCGCAGCCGTTGCGATTCACAGAGCCGCTAATGAGCTGCGGCGGGGCAGCCGCGCTCTGATGTCTCCATCCAACCCGTCCTCCCCGCACAGCCCCGGCCGTGACGCCTGGCTGTGGATGGAGACCCACAGCCGGCCGCCCCGCCGGCCCCCACGGCCCTGCCAGCCCCACGGGTGGAGAGCCAGGGAGCGAGACGGCTCTGCCGTGCGTGGGGCATCCCCAGGCAGAAGCAGGAGGAGGGATGGTGCCGACCCAGGCTGAGCCCCGCGCCGGCTGCCGGGACGGCGGAGCTGCGCGTGCCCGTGGAGGTTTGTCTTCCTCACGGTCCCTCAAAGGCCCTGCTTTTGGTAAGACTGTAAATGAGGAAATTACTTATTCTCCAGTGTAGCTCGGCTAATTAACAGGCATCATTAATGCTCTTGTTATCATATTTGGGCATGTCTCGGAGATCAGCTGCAGGGAAAGGTGAAGGTGGGATGGACCCCAGGGCACACAGGGTCCACTGGACAAGTGGGGATTGGAAATGAAGGGCACTGGGAGGGCTGGAAATACATGGAGAGGCAGGATTCGCGTATCCCCAGGAGGGGAGAGGGGCTGGAGACCCCGAGGGGCGTGGGGGCGAGCGGCAGACAGGGCTGCAGCAGTGCCTGGGGAACACGTCTGCCCTAATAAGCCTCTGCCTCCTTCCCTCCTGGCTCCAAGGCTGGATGGCTTGGTCCTGAGCCTCTCCTGCCACCCTCACAATCACGCTCCTGCTCTAATGAGTCTCCCTAATTGCTGCATCTTCACCGAAGGATGCTGCAGCCAACAAGAAGAAATGCTTCTCCCTTCCCGGGAGAGCTGCTGCGAGGAGCGGGCACAGCAGCGTGGGAAGGGGCTGCCTGCCCTGCTCTGGGGTCAAGCTGGCAATCGGCAGCAGGACAGACAGACGGACGGGCTCCCAGCCCTGGCTCTGCCTCCATGGCATCATCTCCTGCTCGGGAAGGGAAGCTCTCAGCTTTTTTTTTTTTGCTGTGTTGAGAAGAAGTTGAAATAGCTGAGCAGCCTGTCCCTGCGAGCCCAGCGGGTTTCTGCGCCCGGCAGGTGCAGGAAAGGAACAAAGCTGGGCTCTGCCGGCAAGGCGGCACCACAGCCACGGGCAGGGGCAGAGGACAGTGAAGGATGCTATGTCCCGGTTAAGTACCAGCTCACCAAAGCCACGCAGGTGCCCACGCCCTGGCCAGGGACCATCTGGACCCCTGCGGGCACCTTGCAGATGGGGAAGGGGTTGGGAGCGATCCTGTGGGTCTCAGCACAGCCCAGTCTCTCCATGTCCCAGCAGGGATGGCCACACGCAGAGGGCAGGAGAAGCCACCAAGCCCCGTCCAGGGTGGGCAGCACTGGCAGGAGGATGCCACATGGGCACATGGAACCGGCCACAGCCGAGAGCCAGAGCCCTGTCCCACCGAAGGTCACTCGTGCCGCACAGCCCTCGGAAGGAGGGGGTTTGTGCCACTGAACCACAGACTCAAAAGGTGGGGGGAAAACCCCGGCCCAGCTGAATTTTGTGCCATTTAACACCAGGGTAATTACCACCAGTGGGAACCTACCGCCCACACAATTATGTGCTAGGATAAACTGGAAGAGTGTAATTACCATTACAACTAACTCACTGCTTGCCTTTATTGCACCCAAAGCCTGGAGAAACCCCCGCAGGCGATTCCCCCACCGCCACTGTCCCTCCGAGGTCTGCTCCAAACTACGTCTCTCCCCGTCACAAGGGTCACTGCAGGGAAGAGAGGGGCCCATAGCCCCCGGCACTGCTGGCCATGCTGAAATTCAACCTAGTGTTTAATTTCCCACAGGGGCACTTGGCAGAGGCTGTTCCGCTTCCCAGCAGCTGCCCGGTGAGGTCTCTGCCTTGGAGGCAGCACCATGGCAAAGCTCAGGGCTGTGAGGATGCGGGGCAGCCCCTCTGGCACCCAGGGTCCCCCCAGCTTCGCTCCAGCTCCGGAACCACTGGTGAGGCGGTGACAGAACAGCAAAACCCCAGGGCAGTGTTTGGGTCCAGCAAACCACGGGCAGTTTTCCAACATTTCCACATCAAACCTCAAGAGCCGAGGTTGACGGTCCCGTGCTCAGGGGGTCCCAGCCCTCTGCCCTTCCCAAGCAGCCCCAGCCAGGGGCAGCACGTGTCGGGGTCCCGGCGAAGCCCGTCGGTGGCACTTACCGCCCGGCACTCAGCGGGATGCTGTCCTCATGGCCCCGGCCGGCAGCGGCTCCTCCACGCTGGGTCTCCCGGAGGCAGCAGGCTCTGCGGGGAGCGACACGACGGGGATGAAGCCCAAGAAGAAAGATCAAGGGTGCTGCTCCCCAAACCCAGGCTGACCCGACGCCCGGTGTGTTTTCCAGCAGCCCAGCCTTCCCTCCTCCCCGGCGGCCGCGCCGTGGGCAGCGCTGCCTGTGCTGGCAGCGAGGGGGACGGCTCCGCACGGCCGCGGCCACGTGTTCTCGCCCCAAAACCAGCCCCAGCCCCATCCTCTTATGCAATTCGCTGCCAGCGGGTGCCGGAGCTGGCCCAGCGGCCGCCTCGCCATCAACTTTGATTTGCTCCCGATCCGGCGATATCCTCCACAAAGCCTCCTCCCGCCACCTCGGCTTTCCAGCATGAGCAAAGGGATTTTTTCCAGCGGCCGGGCGGGCAGAGGCGTGAGCTCGGCCCATTCTGTTCTGCAAATTAGCACGAGGTTTTGCCGGTGCGGGTGCTGCTGGGGCTCTTTATGGCCGGGGGATGAAAGCAGGAGAGAACAAACACGCAGCGTGAGCGCCCGGCACCGCACGCAAGCCGGTGCCTGGGAAAAAAAAAAAAAATAATATAAAGTGGTCTTCCCGCTTAGGAGCTGAGCAAATTTGATCTACAGTCGTCAGAAGAAAATAAATATGGAATAGCGCCAGGTTGTTTCCACCGCGCTTTTAATCTATTTACTTTTTCCCAACTCGTTGTAAGCGAGAAAGCAAACATTTTATTTTATTACTAATTGCTCTGTTATTTTATTAGGCTGTATTAGTAAAATTTACTCAGCCTAGGAAAAAAAAAAAAAAAAAAGAGGGGCTTAGTAAAAGCTCACCTAATTTACTACATAATTCTGCACCAAGTCATTATTTTCTTGAAGGTGAATTGGCTGAAAGCGGCTCACCGACGGTTCGTTAGTTGCATCAGGCAGGGAAGAAGGTGTTGTTAAGGAGAGGTTCATCACCCCAGGAGGTAAGGGCTGGCCAGGAGAAGGGGACAGGGACGGAGACGGGGAAGAGAAGGAGCAGGATGCAAAGATCGCAGCAAACGTGCTCGATACGATCAGGAAATCAAAGCTGATGAGTGCTACCGACAGCCAAGGGAGCGGGCTGCAGGGCAGCGCTGCCCGGAGAGGGTTCCGAGGGGCAGGAACCAACCTGGCGCTGCTGTAAATAAGGAATGAGGCAGGATTTTTAAAAAGTCATGAAGGACAAACACCAGCTGAAGAACTGCAAATGTGAGCGGAGCAAGAAGCGTTTACCGAGGCGCCAGGAGGGGCCGGCAGCACCGCTCTGCCCAGTATGGCCAACCAGCACCCCGAGGGAGCCAGGCTGGGGGATCCTGGCCCCCCGATGCTGGGGGGGGCACCTCCCCCGGCTCAGCCCTGCCCTGGCACGTGCCCCTCACCGAACAGGCGCGTTTCCCAGGCACTAAACCCAGGTGCCACAGGGCTCGAGCCCAGCGCTGCCGCTCCGCTCCACGTGCCGGGTGCTGAGGACAGGCCGTTCGACGGGAGGGGCAGGTTATTAAGCACATGATTAATTTTGGCACCGGTCCTGGCTGCCTGACAGCTCCTTCTCCAGGGCTGGGGAGAGTGAGCGCGAGAGGTGCTGTCTCTGCTGATGCAGCGGTTGGTGGGATGAAAAATCCTGCAATGCAGCACTGCTTCTTAATGAGCCATTTGTCTTTGAGTCTTCTTGACTCATTACCATGCCGGGAGAGGGATGGGAGTTGCCCCAAGTCCCCATCTGAGCAATTACTCCTGGAGCAGAGCGAGGAAATACGGCCACGACGCACCCCAGCTGCCAGGGATCCCGGCACGGCCGCCGGCACCGGGACTCCCCGACACAAAGCGGGTGCCTCCGGCTGCCGGCACCGCTGAGGGGGAGAGGGAGCCCCTGCCCTGCCCAGCACCTGCAGCCCAGCACCACCCAGTCCCTGGAACCAATTGCCCTGGGGCAAGAGCCACACTCCTGTGCTGGGTTGTGCGAGGGAGCCAGAGCATCCTGGAGCTGCCAGGACAAAGCCAGCAGAGGAGGAAACCTGGTGCTCCATCCTGGCAAAGCCCACACCCGGATCTTGGTGGAAGAACCACTTCTCCCGAAGCCCTGTACAAGTGAGGAGCGGCCAGTGCCAGCAGCCAGAGCCTGGAAAGAAGTTGGCTGAGAAGGAAAGAGATGTCACAGGGAAGGGGCTGTGCCAGCATCCCCAGGTGGGCACAGGCAGAGCTGGCAGGGGTGAGCTGCCCCAAGGCACAGGCACCTTAAGCACCCCTTGTCCTGTAGCGATGCTCATTCTGTCCACAAAAGCCAACTGTCAGAGGTGGGACCCCAAAGCCAGAGCAGCAGGACCACAGCCAACTGGGTCAGGAGACCACCCTGGCGGGACCCCCAGGCCAGGCAGGGCTCTGCAGACCCCAGTCCGCACCAGCTGGCACAGGATTCATGGGCACTGCACCGCACGGATGCGCACCCATCACCGGTTATGCCCACGGACAGCTTTGCTCCCATGGACGCACCCGACATCTGCCTGCGCTGCCCGGAGCTGGCAGCAGCCGGCACAATCCCCTGGTGCCCCTCCAGCCCTTGGTGGAGAGGGGGGATGTGCAGGTGACCCTGGGGAGCCGACACGAGACCAACACACCTGATGTCCACCTGCAGCAAAGGAAAGGGACAAGCAGTGACATCCCCCGGCAACACGCTCACCCTGGGGGCTCTGCCTACTGGGCACCTCGCTCCAGTGCCCAGCGGAGCCCCAGGCAGGCAGTGACCTCCGGACATCCCCAGGAGTTAGACCTGCCCCCACCAGAGGACCCTTTCCAGGCATCTGGGGGGCACAGCAGCCCCTCCGGCTGCAGCCAGCTGTGCCAGGGCCCCCAGCTGGCAGCAGTGCCAGATGAACCCTGCTTCCCATCCCTGGGCTGTGTCATTTGCCCTCCCCACCCCACGCCACCTGCTCCACGGGCAGACGGGCCATGCTGCCTGGGCTTAAAAAGCCACTTATCTCCCCAGTCACAGAGTGTAATGACTTAAGCCGGGATCACTCCAAAGCTGCTCGGGGCAGGCGACATTAGCACCAAGTGCAGCAGCAGCACCAATCTCTGGCCACCCCTTGCCCATCCTTGCTGAGCCCCAGGGCAGGTTGGCCCTTCCACCCCCAGCTCCACTCCCACTGGACACTTGGCCATGCCAGGGCTCTCGCCTGGCACTGGTGGTTCTCTGCACCCCACTTTCCCCAGCACATGGCACCCTCCACTCCGATCTCAAACACCCATCCCAACCAGTTCCCTTCCCAACGCCGTCCCGTCCCACAGCCCTTCCCACGGTGGGGCTGCAAGGGCCAGGGCTTCTGGCAAGCAGGAGCTGGGAACAGTGAGGAAGCAGAACCTTTGTTCCCTGCGCTGACAGGGATGCTCCAGCCCACCGTGCCCCATTCCCAGGCTGCATCCCACCCCTGGGGGCCCCTCAAGGCGAGAGCTGGGATGGGCAGAGCGAGCCCAGGGCATGGCACAGCCCAGCTCACCAGTGGAGCACCCAAACTGCCACTTTAATGGATGGGCTTAATTTGCAAAGCTGATGAAAACCTAAATATTTAAATACGTAATTCTGCACAATGCGATTAGCACGGGCCCGGCTCAGGGGTGGAGTGAGGAGGGGGTACATGGCTCATCAGAGGGGGCACAGAGAGGATGGTGGGCACTCTGGTGGGACCATGTCGGTCACCCAGGCACTGGCATCCCCATCACACACAGCGCAGGGACAGCTCACACCCTTCACCTTGCAGCGTGGGTGCCACAGGGTGCCCTGCCACAGACACCAGGGTCCTGCCCAACCATCAGCCTCCAGAGCATCCCATGGGGAGAGGTGGGGAAAGGGGAGCATGGTCCCAGCTGGGGAGCTGCGAAGGGCAGTGGGACAGGCCCCTGCCAAGATTACACCACCGATATTCCTGCTACACGAGCTTAGCGATAAAAGAGATTTACAGGATTTACCAGCAATACAAATTGAATATTTAATTTTAGCTGCAAGGGAGGAGCGGGGGGCTTGGCCTGGGGGCACAGGGAGGTGTGCAGGCGTTTG
>WTSP01000947.1:0-20082 GCA_025331215.1 Actenoides lindsayi | reverse complement strand
AAACTGTTTTGTTATTGTTCCTCGGAGTCATTGTTGTGACTCTGCCGCCCCGGCCGCCCTGCCGCGCAGGGACGGCCTCTGTCAGGGAATCACAAACATTCACCTCTCTCCTTGTCCACTGAGTGGGACGAGACGTATGCTGAACAAAATTCTAAAAATATAAACATGTAGCAGAGTTTTATTTTTCCTCATTCTATTTGCTGTTGCTGTGACATGAGCCATATGGTGACTTTCGTTTTTTTCCCCCAGTGCCATCTTCACTGCTACTTCTCCGTAAGCATAGGATGCAGTTAAATTCAGATAGTCCAACCCTACATCTTACTCAAGGGGAAGCAAATGAGATGACAAAATTTTAAAAGAGTAAAAGCTCTCTACCATAGTAGTATCAATATTATACTATGTCAGAAGGTGCAGCATTAAATTAGAAACTAGTTACTTCAGTCCGTATTTTATTTCCTCCATTCATTTCCTTATTCCACTTGTTTCTATATGCCTTTACCAATTAAGTTTGCTAGTAGATGCCTTACAACTTGCAACTCGTTGATAAATAGTGCTTTTTCTAAATAGTCCATTCTCTTTAAATTTGAGCATTTTGTACAACACTATAAATTATTTTAAAATAACAGCCTGTCTCTTCTACATAAAATTACTGTACAATCATGGCAGAGCAAAACAGAATTTAATTACTGTAAGAATCCTACTTCTTAACTTCTTTATGTAGACCTTCTTTACCGGGTCTACATTAAGCAAGAAAAAAAGCATCAATTAGCACATGTCAGCAAATGTAATAATCATTAAAAAGACCCTAACAATCCTCTCCACAAAAATAAAAACAGCAGCTTTTCTAACAATGGAGTGGGAAAATCATAAGACAGGAAAATGGTTCATCATAGCATAGGGTAATTCGTTGTTTTGTTTAAAAAAAAAAAAAAATACCAAACAACTCACCATATCCAATTATAGTGTTTAATTACAAACAAATACAAAGTAATTTAGTTAGCTGTAACTGCTGAAAAACATAATGTTTCTGAATGAATGTTGTTATACTGTTATTCAAAATATTTGTATCACACTGTTTGAAAATTTTTCACATAAATAGGACTCGAAAAAAAAAGCAGGAACTGAGTAAACTTATACTCTCCCTAGAAAAAAACACACTAAATAATGCTACTGTTACAAAAGGCAGTCCGTAGAATAATCACGGGGCAGTGAAGTGCAAAAATTAACCAAACAAAACAAAGCAAAAAATCAGGTAAATGAGAGCACTGAAGAAAAAAATAAAATAAAATTAATTTGGTAGTGCACTTCTGCACCTACGAGAGCTCAAATCTGTGTGTGAGTCCTACATTGTCCAAAACAGCTACTTGAAAACAAAACCGTCTTAACTGAAAGGAAATGTGCATTAAAGCGCCAGAGAAAAACCAGAAATTAGACACGATAAATGTAGAAGAAACAGTGAAAGTGAGGTTTCAGTGCTTCAAAACACGTCTACAGGCCAAAAAGTGGGCAGACTCTTTTTATTTTTCCTCGGCAATCTTCCAGACCTCCTTAAACTCAAACAGCTCTAGTAACTCTGCTCCTTTCCCGTGTTTGAAGCAGTGCATATAATCATCGGGTTGTCAGCTTACGAGCACGTTAGCTCCTGATCAAATGAGAGCATCGTTACAAAAGGGCAAAACACCACTGAGGTGGAAGCACAGACAACTTAGTGTACCAGCTTTTATTCACTACCAAGGTACAGATGCTCACCATCGAGGGGCCCACGATGCTGCTCTGTTGCCCACAGTCTTCGGAGCAGCGTGCCTGTCTTTACTGCCATGCAGCCCTGTATGATTTGCAGCGATTCCCTACAAAGGTTCACAAGTTTACTGCTTTTTCCCTCCTTTCCGTCCCCCCATATTTCATTTAAAGCTTCGCCTTTGCTCTCGCTGCCTACTGAAATAGCCACGTCTACTGATGACACTGCCTGGCGTGTGCTTGCTTGCTGACACTTGTCGGTCCCTCTGACGTCCCTGGCCCGCTCTTTGACCGTACGCTCTCTGGGTCTGGACTAGTTCCTCGGGCGTGGAAGAACCTATCTCCCCCCCCCAGTTTTTACTGCAAAGTTTTAATTCTGTTCCTCGTAATTCACTACCGCGCCTTTTCCACCCTGTCATAGCTTGCCGCCAGGGCCGACCCCACCCCGGCTGCATCTCTGCCAGTCAGGAGCTGGGAGGCCGTGCTACCCTCCGGCCTCGGCAGGGCGCAGGCTGGCGCAGCCGCTACCCGGCGACAGCAGGGTTGGCCCCACCGGCGGCGATGAGAGGGACGCAGCAGTCGCCTTAAGAGCACTGGCCTGCCCCAGGGTGACTTGCGCGGCCGGCCGGGCCGGAGAGGCGGAGCGCTTTCCGACACCGTTTGTCTCCCATCTCTTCCCGTTCTCAAGGGCGGCTGCTGCTGCGTAACCCCCTCCTCGCCCGCCCGCTCGCCCCAGCGGCGTCGCCGCCTCCTCTCAGCCTGACACGGCGCGGCCCGGTAAGATGAGCAGGGACGGAGGGGGGGGGAAGGGAGGCGCTTTCGCCGCAGGTGGGCGGTGGGAGCACGGGGTGAGCACTGAGATGTGGACACCTGCCTGGAGCTGGGGGGGCGGCGGCGCTGACCGTCCCGGGGCGAGCCCAGCGCCTGCCTGAGGGGTCGCCGGAGCGCGGCGGCGACTGCCCCGACTTCTCAGAGTTAACTTAGTGGTGCTGCCGCCGGCTTACGGCACCCGAAACGCTCCGGGAGCCCACCGGCGTGCGGGGCAGAGCCCAGCCCTTTCTGCGTCGCTCTGGGGGCGGCTGCGGAGCCCGCCGCCGCCCTGTTCCGCCAGCTGGTCGGTGCTCGGCCGCTGAGGGGTCTCGCACCAGCACCAGTGCCCTGCGGCGGGGCCCGGGAGGCCGCCGGAGGAGTCCGGAAAGCGGCGGGGGCGGCGGGGGAAAGCTGCCGCGGCTATGCTGCCTGGAGACTTGCGGTCGGGAGCTCGTCTTACGCTGCTGGGACGTGGGCACCGTATTTCCGCTTGTCTAGTCCTGTAGTCTAGTCCTGTATTTTAGGCAACAGCGAATGTATTGTACGTGCAAGAGCATACAACGGAGAGGCAGCGCTGCTCTGCGGGATCTCATGCCGGAAGGAGGTTATGCGCCCGTCAGTGGGCTCCCATTGACCTTCTAAGTCTGTTAGCTGTCAAAGCCATTTACACTCCACGTTCTCTTGCGATCTCTGGTAGACCCGTCGAGTTCAGCAGCATGCAGCAGCATGTTTTAGCAAGTACTACATTGGAAGTAATATCCTTTCCCATTTTTATGTTAACTGCCTTTTAATAATTATGTGGGCTATTCTTGCTATAAGAGTACCACACACTGGCCACCCTCTCTCATCAGCCAGTGGGCAGTGGTCTGGAATCTGATCACACAACAACTGAACTGCTTCATAAAGAACAGTTCATAATCGAGCAGGAGCTGGTATAGGAATTGATGGCATGGCCCATAATGCATCGTCCTGCTTTGTTTCTCTGGCAGCTTGGAGGCAGTTCTTTAAACTTTCTTTTCTGTCTTCCCATCTAAGTGCTACTTTATTGATAAGCAGTGGTTAAGTATACTTTTTAAAGTGTCTCTTTAAGCAGAAATACTTTGGAGATCAGATGCTAGCAGCAAGTTTTTATGTGTACCTGAATGCCTTCCATGCTTTTTTCTTTGTCCAGTGAGCGTCAGTGCCTCACTTTCTGGGAACAGGAATTTCTGGTATGGACACTTGTTGGCTAGGAGGGCTCATTTAGCTTCTCTCTGTCATCCTGCTTCAAAGCTGCCACTCATCTAATATTTTTTTCAAGACTCCCAGTAGCTAGTATTGAAGTTTCTGTGCTCTAGTTTCTCACTGTGGTCTAATTATTATTGTAATCTTCATGGTTGCAGTGTTCTAAAGGGACCGCTGGTGACTTTTTTAAACAAAAAGCATTGAGAACCACTTGTCCTGTTGTTATTATTTTCTTATTTTTCATGCATTTGGGCATAAGGGACAAGATAGTTGAAATACTGAAACAGGTTTTCAATAGAAACTTAGTTTTTTTGTGTTTTGCTCCTCACTTTGAACATTTGGGAATTTTTCTTTGGGTTTTAATTTATGTTTTCTAGCCATATTTTGGAAGAAGATATGGCCAAAGCTTGATACATTATACAATTCAGATTATATAAGCGGTTGAGATATAAATGTCAAACAGGACTTCCTACTAGTGAGAGGATGCCAGAAGTGAAAATGTCCCATTAAAGTAGTGATGAATAGACAGGAAGCTGATCAGCTCTATACCATTTTTTCTGGCTGCTATGGCTGCTGCTTGATCCTTCACCTATTTTTCATTGTTTTCTTTGTGAATAGTTCCACTAGCATTCTGTGGTGTTGCTCATAGGTTTTCCAGAGTGGGAGGAGAAGAAAAAGTACAATTCCTGAAAATCTTAAGGTTCTCATGCTGACATTACTTAAAAGTTGTTTGTTGGTGGGGAGTTATTTAATCTTCCACTGTTTCCTTCCCTTATAAATGCAAGATCCACATGGATCTAGTGAATTTTGTGTTAGTTTCCACTCTAGTAAGGCATTCTCCAGTCTTTTTCCCTTGAAAATTTATATAATCTGTCCAATCTACTTAGTGCTGGTGAAACTTCCTTTTGCAATCTTCATCCAGATTTGAACACTGCTGTGCAAGAATAGCTGACCCATTTGAAAGAGTTCACAAAATAGCAATGATAGCTGGAGATCAAGAAAGTATTATCTGTCAGGAAAGAGGGTAAGAACTGGATTTATTTAGCCCAAGGACAAGTTTGAATGGGAGTTAATGTGTAGTAAGTGTTTAAAGTTGTAAAATGTTCTAGCACAGATCAAAAGGAGCTATTTTGTTCTTTGTATTCAAAGTGAATAAGGGACATTGTAAGAAAATTCAGCTTATATGTCAGGGGAAAAGTTAAAATAATGGAAAATTAGAAAGTAATTAAGTAGATTGGAAAGGCTGTGAAATATCTGTGAAAGGTCTGTAAGAGAAGGTGAGACAAATAGTTTTCAGGAAAGGGAACTGAGACTGACTTGGAAGAGAAGTCTTAGGACCCTCTGCTTCTTGGACTGAAACACAGAAAAACATTTGAAGAACATAAGAGCCACAGAGGAGCACGTGCTTTTTAACACTGGGGTATGTGTACACGCTATTTTGGAGACAAACATGACCTCACACAAAGCAACTGATCCAAAAGCAGTACAGCCATAACAAACATGGCCCAGTGTAAAGCTGAAAAGGCCCACTGAGAGTTATACTACCTAGTTTCTGAGTGCCAAATTCGAATCTTTTATGTTCACAGTTTTTCTTGAAAGACAAAGCTAGCTGAGAACAAAATGCCTTTTAGTAGTTTTAGATACAAAACAAGACAAATAAAAACTTAGTAAAATATGTCCAGAAAACTATGGTTAAACTGCGTTTAACTGTAAAAATGCTTCAAAGTCCTGTGTTTGAAAGCTTTTATTTGAGTTCCAGTTGAAGTTATATGCAAATCAAAATAAAAATGAATGCTTTCTTAACAAATCAGAGATGTCTCATTTGCTGTTTTCTAGCATGATGCATATAGAAACCTTTGCAATTTGTTACTGTGCATTTGTGGCATTTCTTTTGTGCGCTACCGTAACTGCAAGAAGCACGTACATGCAGAATGCCAATAGATCTACAGGAATTTTCCTCTTCAAATTCTGTTAAGCCAGAAGAACACTTCAGCCTACTGTAATATAGTCTTTAGAAGTATTTGCACTTTGAGGTGTTTTTTAAGATGTAATTCACTATCAGCTTCCTCGGTTGTACAAGATAAAACCTGTGCTGTATGGGTTATTACATGTGTTATATATTCATGGAGAAGGCTAAGGCACTCAGTGCCTTTTTTTTTTCTTTAGTCTTCATTGGCAAGTGCTCCAGCCACACTGCCCAAGTCGCAGCAAAGGCAGGGACTGTGAGAATTAAGAACCACTCACTGTAGGAGAAGATTACATTCAAGACCATCTAAGGAACCTGAAAGTGCACAAGTCCTTCCATCAGGATTGATCAGGTGCATCTGCAAGTCCTGTGGGACATAGCAGAGGAAATTGCCAAGCTACTCTCCATCATATTTCAGAAGTTGTGGCAGTCCAGTGAAGTTCCCACTGACTGGAACATAACCCCCCATTTTTAAAAAGGGGAAAAAAGGAAGACCTGGAGATCTACAGGCCAGTCAGACTCACCTCTGTGCCCAGCAAGA
The DNA here is from genome assembly GCA_025331215.1 of Actenoides lindsayi. Taxonomy (NCBI): domain Eukaryota; kingdom Metazoa; phylum Chordata; class Aves; order Coraciiformes; family Alcedinidae; genus Actenoides; species Actenoides lindsayi. Next base: position 13,804 of record WTSP01000947.1, on the reverse strand, counting down.
TCATGAAGCAGATCCTCCTGGAAACTATGCTGTGGCACATGGGAAATAAGGAGGTGATTGGTGACAGCCAACAGGGCTTCACTAAGGTCAAGTCATGCCTGACAAATTTGATGGCCTTTTACAATGGGGTTACAGCACTGGTGGATAAGGGAAAATAAATTGACATCATCTACCTGGACTTGTCCAAAGCATTTGACATTGTCCCACATGACATCCTTGTCTCTAAATTGGAGAAACATAGGTTTGAAGGATGGACCATTCAGTGGATAAGGAATTGGCTGGATGGTTGCACTCATAGAGTTGCAGTCTCAGTTCAATGTCAAAGTGGAGACTTAGTGACAAGTGGTATTCCTGAGAGGTCTGTACTGGGACCAGAGCTGTTTAACATCTTTGTCAGTGACATGGACAGTGGGATCACCTGCACCCTCAGCAAGTCTGCTGATGACACCAAGCTGTGTTGTGTGGTCGACATGTTGGAGGGGAGGGATGCCATCCAGAGGGACCTTGCAAGCTTGAGATGTTGGCCCAGTGTGAACCTCATGAGGTTCAAGAAGGCCGAGTACAAGGTCCTGCATATGGGTTGAGTCAATCCTAAGGACAAACACAGGCTGGCAGTGAAGGGATTGAGAGCAGCCCTGTGGAGAAGGACTTGAGGGTGTTGGATGAAAAACTATGAGCTAACAGTGCATGATTGCAGCCCAGAAAGCCAACCGTATCCTGGGCTGCATCAAAAGAAGTGTACCCAGCAGGTCAAAGGAGGTGATTGTCCTCCTCAACTCTGCTCTGGTGAGACTCCATTCAGAGTACTGTGTCCAGCTTTGGAGTCTCGAGTACAGGAAAGACATGGAGCTGTTGGATTGGGTCCAGAGAAGGGCCACAAAAATGATCAGAGGGCTGGAGGAAACACGCTCCTATGAGGAAAGTGTTGGGATTGTCCAGCTTGGAGAAGAGAAGGCTTCATGAAGACATTATTGCAGCTTTTCAATACTTAAGGGGACCTACAGGAAAGATTGACAAGGACTCTACTGGGGACTGTAGTGATAGGATGAGGGGGAATGCTTTTAAACTGAAAAAGTATAGATTTAAATTAGATATTAGGAAGAAAGTCTTTATTGTGAGGGTGGTGAGACACTGGAACAGGTTGCCCAGAGAATCTGTGGATGCCCCATCCCTGGAAGTGTTCAAGGAAAGGTTGCATGGTGGTTTGGGCAGCCTGGTCTAGTGGGAGGTGTCTCTGCACATGGCAGGGAATTTGGAACTAGGTGATCTTTAAGGTCCCTTCCAGCTCAAGCCATTCTATTATTTCTCATACGAAAGTGTATTTTTAAATGAGATATGTGCAGAACTAAGACACTTTTAAAGTGTATAAATTTTTTTTAAAAAAAGGCCTTTTATTTTGCATTGAACCAGTGCTTGCTGGCAAGATAGTGTTCAGGTGAGGAGGATGTTTACATAACTTCAAATGCCAGTGATCTCTAGACAGCCTTTGTTTGCATGACTTGAACCTTGTCTTTTAAATTTAGCAAGTGCATTTATCCATCAGTTCTTCATCTGTTGGCTTAGACATCTATCGCCAATTGTTTTATAGCCTGCTCCAGTAAGCATCATCAGCTTCAAATGAAGCAGCTGTTCAACAGATATCAAAACAACTTTTTCCATAACAATTAGCATAAGGGGAACAGAATGTATACAGAGACTTAAATATATGCCATTTGAATACACAGATGCAACATACAGAGAGTGTTAAATGTGTATCACTAACTGTAGTATGTTTCAAGAATGTGTTTTAGTCAATTGGGATATGACTGTACCTGAAAAGCCTTATGCAAAGAGTTTTTCTCCTGATTGGTCTTACACGTGGGGTTCTCACTGAGCTGTTATGATTAAATTTGTTCCAGAAGTGTGTTATGAAATAGTGAAGAATACATTAATTAAAACAGCTTTAAGGTGTTTGAGTGATACAATCAAATTCATAACTTAATCATTCTTCCAATATCCTGTGAAGTCTGATGCTGCATTTATCACAGCAAGTGATAGACACTGCTTGTAAAAATCTTTCAGAGCCTGGATTTGCTTTTTTAAATTAAAAAAAAAAAGTCATTCATAGAGAGGTCCAGCACTTTTGAAATGTATCTGCTACAGAATGTAGCAGCACTGACATAGTAAGGTTAATAAAAATTTGAGAGGCATTTTGCTTAAATTAAGCTTTGAATCATCACATTTTTGTCATGAGCAAGACAGATTTCCAGTGTAAATTCTGCCTTTCTTCAGTGTCTCTTCCATGATCTTTTGCTTGGCCATTTTAACTTATATTAAAATATGTTAAAACTAATTTATTGTGATATTGCAAGAAAAGATTTAATGTTTGCCTTAATTCCACTTTTAAGCTTAGTGTGGATCTGGTTATTAAAAGCTGCATGTACATGTGAGCAAGGAGTCTAACATGCACACGTTGTTCATGTTCTTCCTTGTCAAACTGCATTTCAGACTCTTTACATATAAAGAAAAAGTAGGAAATCTGCTGAAAGAAGAACTCAGATACAAATGAAAATAATGAATAACTTCTATGTGTGTTTCACAGTCTTTTTATTCAGAAAACTAGACATAAAAGGGAAAGGTAGAAACGGGGAAAATGGGGAAAATTCAGAAATTTGTATGACTCAATAACCCAAACTACTCTTCAGATAGTCTGTACTGAGGACCTTGGAGTTTCTTTAGTTAGTGAAAACTAAATAAAAATTAAATTGTTGAAATAATTGCAAGATCAAATGTTTGGCTGGTGGAAGTACAGAGATTCTTTTAATAGTGGTTTTAAGTTGTGATGTCCCAGTTTCCCTGTCAGTAAGCGCTGTGCACTTTAGCACTCTGAGTAAGCATAGCCCTAATAACCCTAGCACAATGCTTGAGTTGGATGTGTAGATGTAAAAGATTTCCTTTTACATAGTTAGAAAAAGACGTAAAAACAGAAGCAGGTGGAAGGAAGAGTTGGAGAGCCTTTGCAGAAAGCATTGCAAAAGGGAAGACTTTGGAAACAAATAAGACCAGAGAGACATCAGAACACAGCAAGACAGAAAGAGTGAAAAATATTTGTCTTTGTCTTGTCCTTCTGGTTGTCTTAATTTAGGTCTCTCTTTTACAAGGAGGTTGATCCAGGTCTGTGAAAAGCTTTGTTGTACCAGTAGCACTAATCCTACCACACAAAATAATTTAAGGGAGCAAGCCTCCAGGGGCACACTGACAAAACAGTTTGTCTTCTGTGGTTTTATGTTTGCATTAGTTTTTGTTATGTGGCATTGCATATATGTGTGTGTATGGACATATTCTGGGAAATCTGGAGTTCTCTTGTCTTTCGTCTAAACTTTGAGAAAGTTGGTTTGTTTATTTATTTGTTTTGTTGTTGTTGCCACTTTATAGTTCTGTATGCAACCTGGAAATAAAAACAATTGTTTGTTTTGCTATTTCAAATGTCTAGGTGGCATGCTGTACAAGATCAGCCAGAGAATGTTTGTAAATAAAGAGTCTCTTCTATAGTGAAGAGATTACTGATACACTTCTGAGTCACAAGTGGAAAACCTGTGTGGCTTCAATGGGTGACGGAATTTTATGTTTTGTGATCTTTACAGATACAGAGAGCTGAAGAATCACATGCTGAAATGAGTATCCAAGAGGCTGATGTTCTACATTGCTGGAGATGCAGGAAATACATAGCAAATTCTGTTTGCCTTGCAAAATGTCACAGAAGAGAACCATCCAAAGTAAGTATAGCATCTGGAGGGAGTTTGTACCTTTTTCCAATGCCATTCATTTTAAATAAAGGAGAAGAATTAAACTTGCTCTCACTTAGTAATATATCTCCTGTGGAGGTAAGTACTAAAATATGGACAATTCCATAGAGACTAAGTAATGTTGGCAGTAATGATAGTGAAGCCGAGTAGGCAGTGATCACCTTTATGTTCTGTGACATGAAGGATAATGCTCATGATACATTTGATTACTGACTTGTCTGGATGAGTGTTACCATTTTTTATATAAAAATTGATCCTGTTTTTGACAGTTTTAATGCAGTCATTTTTTTTTGTAATATTTGTTTCAATATTTTACTATTTGTTTCTAAGATGTGTTTTAAGTAGGAACACTAATTTCACTTCTCTGCTAAAAGGCTGTTAGGTAATTTTTTTTATTTTAGTATCAGCTACTGAAATGCTACAGTTTCTTAGATTTTCTTTTCTCTTCAGTTGTCTCATCATTGCATTAAAAACTCAGAAGTTGCTAAGAGTCCCTGCTTTCTGTTTGTTTCTAACATTTGTTTCTAACGTTTCCTAGAAAATGAATTTAAAGCTATTTGTTGTGCAGTATTGACCACAGTCTTCATATAAACTAGGAACTTAAATTTTCCTGTCTTTAGTGGAAAATTTTGCCACCTGATAGTGCTTCTGAAATAAATTTCCAAATATACTTGGAAGATCAGCAATTGCATACTCTCTGTTCTTGTAAAGAAAACAAAACCACCTCCAAACGCCTCCATATCCACAGTGGAGTCTGTCCAATGTCCTTAGATTCAGAAATAGAGAATTATTGACAGCATCCACCTGATTTTTAGCCTAAAGAATGAACCAACACATTTGAGTTTTAAAATTTGTTAATAAAATATTTACTGAATTTGGGAAGCTGACTTCTGACTATATTAAAATAAAAAAGCTTACATGAATGTGGAATATCAATACAATAATTCTTTTTTTTAACAGACATCACAATCTTCCTCTGCTGTTCAAGAGTCTTGCAACCTGTGGCATGTGAACTTAGAAGCCATTCCAGAGTGGATAAAATGTGTCATTGAAAAGGTAGATCTTTTTTTACTGACATCTCTATCATTCAAAATGTGAAATAAGTAAGTAAGGGGAAAAAACTTCAAGGGCACTTTTCTGCCAGGGTCCATTTATATTATGGAGACCTTCTAACCAAGGGAATTTTTCTCATTAACTTCTATCATTACCATTTACAGAGTCTTTTTTCCCTCTTTTTTTTTTTTTTTTAGTATGTATGCAAAAAATCTAGAAGTGACAAATTCTATTCCTACCCATTTATAGATTAATGTGTGTATGTTTGTACAAATAATTGTCACGGGCATCTCTTCATATTTTGTCAATGCTTTAAATTATACTTACTGTCTAGGCTTTGAGTTTTGGTTTGTCTTGGTCATCATACTAATGACTACTAACACATATGTTGACAGTGACAGTAAGAAGCTTGTTTATCCATAAAGCTGAACTGGGAGGTTGTTAAGAGATCAGTCATTGAAATGTGAAGTGATGTCTTTTATATGTAATGTACTATTATGTCATATGAATATTTAGTTACCTTCCTGCAAATTCAAAAGTCTAATGACAAGCCAGTGTCACTGCTTTTGAGTTTCAACTGCCCATTTGAAATTACAAACCATATCATAACTACTGTACTGTTTGCTTCAGTTTAGTATTTTATTTAAGTTATTTTAGGTCTAAAAGTTGATGATGTTGCATAGATAAAATAAACAGAAACAGTGCTTTCCTTTTGCCCTGCAGTTTTTGTCTGATGAATCTTTGATTTTGAGAGGCAAATGATACCTGCAGTCCTTTCTACTTAGTAAGTTTTACTGTTTTGCAAGTAACTTCTGATCTAAGCAAATCCACCCTGAGAATGATACAGAAAGAAAAAAACCATTATGAGTGTAAAACTAAGCATTCAAAAATTAAGAAAATGTATTTAATCTTCTTTGTTGTTTTGCTCTATGTTTTATTTTGTTAACATTAATTAAACCCTTTCTAAAATCAACGATCTCTTCTATTCAGTAGTGCAAGACAGAATAATGTATCTGTTTCAGAAACATTAATCTTGGGGAGGTATGCGAAAATTAGGGACGATGATGTATTTTCCCATTTTACAGACCTGCATAATCTTAAAATGCTTGATCATAAGGATGCGGTTTTTTACAGTACTTTGTATGTTACATTATTTCAGTGAAATTTGGTTCAATAATGATAGTAATATTGTTCTTTTCACTTTTAACTGTGAATGGCATGTCTTCTTCGTTTGAAGGCCCAGAGGGTCAGATGGAACACCTGGGAAATATAAAACCTATAGACTGTTCAGAAAAGGCTTAACGTATTTGCTCAAGTTTGCAGAGAAGCAATGCTCCTCTGGTGGCAGAAGGATGCCATTCTTTATGAACACCTTCAATATTTTACTGTTCATTTTGTCCTTTAATGTCCTGGGCACTCGCCTTATTCATATCTGACTTCTCTGGAAAGATCCTGTGTGTTTATGGGTAAATATGTGGGGGTTTTAAACAATTCCAAGTTATCTGCAAATCCTTCTGCGCTCTAAATAATTTTGTGATCATGTGTTATTTTCTCCTGTATGACTCCTGAATCAAAGGCTAAATCATTTTACATAAGCACAAAGTCTATTTGCAGGCTGTAAAAACCCACTATTTCCCAACCAGTTCTCTCTCGCCATCTGTCCCTGTTCTTAACCAATCTCATTTGGTTTCATGCACACATTAGTATATAGATAATCCTCAATAATTATAAATATCTAGCTAGTGCTGCTAGCAATCTTTATTGACCCATGTTTTCTTTTCCCCATCACTCGTTTCAGTTTTTTTGGCTAGCCCTTCCCCGTTTTATGGAGTCCATCATTAAATCTATGTACCCTCAGCTTCTTCTCAGATTTTGCAGATTTTCCCCCTACCACCTCCTCCACTAGTAGGCTGTTACTTCTTTTACTGTAACAATGCTTCCACAGTCTGTTGCCAAACTCATGCTAAATCAGTCCCAGACTCCCTTGTACTGCACCTCATCTCCCAGTCTCTATGCACACAGAACATAGAAATGTCCTTTTTCTTCCCTACTGTCTCTTGCATTCCTATTGTTTCCAGGCTGCTAGCCTTCTTCCCAAACCTTCCTGAATCACTCCTGCTCTCCATTTGGAGATCTGATTACTATTCCATAGACCCTGAGTGCCAGAAAGACTTACTAAAGACACTAGAAAGTGCTTTTCCCTGAATTTTAATGCCTAGCCCATGGCATCTGGGAAATGGAATGCGGGAAACTTAACAGTAAGTCTATGAACCACCTTAATTCTTCTTTGGGAGTGGCATATGCACATGTTTGTCAGCCTTACAAACTTGAGAGACACTATGCATGTTCAAGGAATTTTCGGGGGTTTGATAGCCTTTGGGTGTATATAAGCCGAGATTTTTTTTTCCCCTCTAAGTTAAAAAGATGTCCAGATTTAAACAGATTTTCATAGGTGCAATGAAAGGCACATCTTTGATACTTTGTGAAATTTTGAGGTTTTAACCCCCAAGGCAGGAGGACTACATTTCTTTAAGAAGTTAAATGTTTCCAGAACTTTTTCTAATATTGGATATGAAAAATAACAATTTTTTTCTTAACAATCTTTTTCCTGAAACTGCAGAATTGATTTTACTGAAACTTTCTGAAGCTTTCAATCAGATATGTATCAGCCATGGAATCATCTTCCCAAACTACCTTGAAAGACATTTGCAACTGAGAGCAATGCTTTAACTAGAAATGCTGGTCAGCTTCTGTATTCATGGCTTAACCCCATTTTAGGCACACTAGTGAGTAGTGTGTGACTGGAGTTGATAATGCTTCTCATCTGGATTTTGATCCTACAAACACTTGCATAACTTTAATCCTTAAAAATGTTTCTGCTGGCAGATTAATATGTTTTCTGAAAATACTAATAGTTGTGCAAATATGTTGGAGTTTATAGATCTTTGATAGGAATTTTCTTTTGAAAAGGTGCCAATAGAATTGAAATGAAATTCATAGAATTACCAATAATGAAAATAACCGTCTCTTTAGAGTATTAAGGATTTGTCATGGTATGTACACACAGATTATGTTGTAATACTACATACATTAAAGTACAAGCGTCATTTCAAGCTTTTGTGAGGTAAACAAAGTAAAAAACTATATTCTTTTTGTAAGAAATATCCTTCTGCTGTACTTAGTATGCAAGAAATGTATCAGCACTCGGAAGACTCAGCTGAGAAACTGTGCTTGCCAATTCCAGATTAACATGGTAAATTAATTTCACTGCTTTAAAGGGTCTGATGTTTTCATTAGTATTGTAACATTATTCTATCTGTGTACAAATTTTAAACATTTCAAAGCCCCTTCATTTTGAAATTTGCATTCTAGATTTCTTAGAATTAGTTATCACTGCAGCAAAAAGAGTGGATTATTTATGGTGGATTTTCTCTCTGCTGTGAAGTCTCATTGTGTTTGAAAAACAAAAGGTAAACTCTTTTATTAAAGAAGAAAAGTAACTCTAGTAATGATTCCTTAATTTTTATTTTTTTTTTCAATGAATGTGCTGGGTGTTTTTTTTTTCTTTTCTTGTCCATAGGCACAGTGGACAATTGGAAAACTGCACTGTCCATTCTGTGAGGCCTGCTTAGGGGGCTTTACCTTTGTTTGCAACACAAAATGTTCCTGTGGACAGTTAGCAAATATACATTTCTGCAAAAGTCTGACGGACTATCAGCCAACTGTCTCTGTTAAACTGGCAAAATCATCAGGAAAACACTTACCTATCCTCAAAATTCAGTCTGGATTTAGCAAAGATACCTGCCATGAAGTGGTAACTGCAACTCTGAAAATCAAAAATGAAGGGCTTTCATACATGGCCAGAAATAATGATGGTACTGGAAGATTAACAGAAGCACTTTGTCTAGAAGTAACAGCTCCCAGATTTGAGATGAGAAGCAAAAGACTTCCCTTAAAGACATTAAATGAAAAAAGAAATCTTTTTGCTTCCTATCCTCTGAATGATGCAGGCACTGTAAACCCGTTTCACAGAAGGCCACGTAGTTTGGATTTAAGTATCAGAAAGAGACTAGTTTCGTCACCTGCATTATATGAAACTTGCAGTATGGGAACAATTTACTATGGCTACTATGAAAATCCACCTGTTTACACAAGATGTGGCTTGCAGGTAGAGTCCAATAAGAAAGATGGTAATTCTTTTCGGGACCTATATAGTGCCAGTGCTGACAAGCAACCAGAAGGGTTTCAAGTTACTTCCTTTACAACATTACTACATAGAAAAACAGAAAGTGAGTGTGATTTTGAAGCTACTGGACAATCTTCTGGGAATGCCATTGCTGATGGGTCACCTTTTGTGGTGAACCTTTCTTCACCTACAAGTGCTGTAGAAGAGGAACAGTACATCACACCTGCTGGTCTTGTGCAGCCTATGAGTATTTCCTTCAACCAAAAACTAAGTAAGAGAGAAAGAAACAAGTTGAAATGCTTGAGGAGAAAGCAAAAAAGGCATGAACGTGGACTGCAGAAGCAAGTAGGTGTTTAAATTAATTATGCTAGATTTTATAAATTTTGGCGTGCTTTTATAAATCAGACTGTTTTTTTGATGCTGTCTCTTAACATTGGTTTCACATCCAGAGTCAGGTATCCTGAAAACAAGGATGTATAACCTCTTCCTACATGTAGTTTGTCTAATTCAACCAGATCAGGTTTTTTCTATGTAAATTCAAACCGTGGTGGCTGTATATAGAAGTAAGTTCTGTTAGTCTACTATTATTTTGTGATGTAATAAGTAATCTGATACGGGAAAGAAAAATACAGTAAAATTTAATCAGTGTGATGGAAGGAAAACTAAACTTTCACAAGAGAAACCCTGGTGTTTCAGGATTTCATAACTTTTAAGTATTGGCATTTTGAGTTAACTTTATAGTTAGGAAAAAATGATATTTTAAAAGATGTTTGCATTTATCATTTTTTGTAACACAAATACTTCTTTCTTTTAGTAAATGTTTGATTGTTGCCATTTAAAATATTAGTCTTTAGTAGGTAAATATTTTTTCTACAAATCTAACAGAAAGGTTACATATTCTTATCAATTACACAACCATGGTTCCCTTCCTCAAACTGTCTAAAGCAGAATGGAAGACCATAGATGGTCATACAATTTTTGGTGGGTCAGAAGACAGAAAGACCAGAACTATATCTTAAAAGGAAAAACATAGTGCTTGTTTGCTCTGAAATTCAGTAGAAAGACTAATGATATGTATCCCTTTAAAAGAAAAATGCTCATAATAAAATTCCTGTTACAAAATACTATGTGGTCAGCAAGAGCAAACATACTAACTCTCATCAGAGAAGTAGTATCTACCCAAGAAATCCTTCTAACTTTGGTAGGTATGTTATTGTTATAATCTTAGACTATTCCATAGGTGAAGTGTAGTGACATGTAAAGTTCATGTAAACCTTACTTGACAGTTTTGGGGGTTTTTTTTATGTAATTGCGTTACATTTTATAGTAGTCAAGTCTAATTTTATATTTAAGCCTTATGGAGAAATATTAAGCTTATTTTCATGATCTATGCTTAGGTTAGATATGAAATTATTTTCATTTGTTTTTGTTTAATGCAGTAGGATATATAGGACCAGTAGTTCATCTATGGCTCTTTCATTAGTCCTTTGTACCTAAATGACTTTCACTATTAATATTCATCTGTCTTTAGAAAGTTCCTGCCCCCTCAGGCACCAAGTGACTTTGAGCTCTTTCCTACATACAGTCAACAGAGCCTTTAGAATATAGTACAGAATTGAAGCAGATCAGTGAATTTCAGGATCAAGAGAGAGATGCATAGAGCTTGTCTCTCTCAATTAAATGTAAGAACCAGCTTGAAGATGTGATAGGTCTGGGACATATTATGATTATGAGACTTTTCAGTATGGTCTGCATATACTCTCTCATCTTTGGTAAGATGTTTTGTTTAAAGAAAGATTTAAATTGGTATTGTGATATTTTGAAAACTTGTTCTTATTTTGTAAAGTGCTTCTCTGACACTTAAAAAACCTTTCCACCATCTGGATGTCTTCATATTGCATATTTGTTTTCTAATCTAAAGATTCTTAGGTGACCCTAAAAAGGCTTTTAAAAGTCCAAGCCTCATTGTTTCAGTTAAATGAAATAATGATGCAAAAACACAGAATATATGAGCATTCGCATAGCTGTATCATCTGCAGTCTCTCCAGCCACTTTAATATTTATTAGATGCTACTTTCAAGAATAAAATGTTGTAAAAATTTTCAAAATTTGTGATAACTGGGTAAGAAAAACATATTTACAGATATTTTTCTTGTTAAACTGTGCTTAACCAATTCCTACATTGTTTCAAACAGCAAGTGATACACAGCGGATAAGTCTGGTACGTCTAATCAGTAAGCATGTGGTGTACACAGTACAAAAAAAAGATATGTAAAATAAATAATCTTGTTTTGAATAGTAGTTTTAAGGGGAAGATATTTTGGTTTTGTATTGGTTTCTTTAACCTTGGTGAAAGTCTGTGATCATGGCATGGAAAATTTAAGTGGCCCTACCTTGTCAGACTCTGTGTCAAGCAGCATGTGTGGCTAATGCAGTGGAGTTGCCCATTGCTATGGTATCTTCCAGGGAAAATGTGGATCTGGAAAGTCTCATCCTCTGTACTGTCTGATGTGTCACAAAATTGGGTGCTCCTCTGCCACACCCTCCTTTTCATGACTGCTTTCCTTTCATGTGCCAGCCTTAGGTATCCACTCTTTTATTTCAAGTTCCACTTGTCATCCTTTTTCTTCAGCGTTCTGACATCCCTCCTTGTAAAGATGTGTATTTTGTAGCAGTGGTACTTACAGTAAGAAGCTGATCTAGAACTATGATTTCCAGCATAATTACCATGTATGCTTAAGTAAACAGATAGCAAAACTTCACAGAGAGAGAAGCATAAACCTATAAGTGGATGGAGAGAAAGAGTTTTAATAAATAAAAAAGGGAAGTACTTCAGAGCAGCAGAACCCTGGTGTGAGGTGAATCTCTTCTGAGCTCTCACTGTCAAAGATACTGTGCATCTCATTTTCATCTTTAATTAAAGCTTTTCTGGAGAGCAGTCCCAGGGAACAGACCTGTTCTGTCTCTAGGGTTTTTCTGTAAACTCACAGGCTGTTACTCTGAGTTTATTTTGTAATGTGGTAACTTTATCTGTCAAATGTTTTATCTGTCTTGCAGTAAACCAGAATGTGCCCACGACTGTTGCATTGAGGCAGAATGCAGTCCATTATTAAGTTGAAGTGTATAAGCCTTGAATTGTAAATAGGAGTGATTCTGTGAGCTTCTGGCCTGCACTTGCCCCCAGAGTCGTGCCCTGATGCAGGCTGTGTGGTGCTGGTGCGGGTGTGAGCTAGCCTGCTAACAGCAGAGGGACCCAGGCTTCCTCCATCTGCTCTACCAGGGAAAGCTCTTAATGCCTGTGAAGGGGATGCCTGCATTTTGTGTGTGTGTGTGTGTGTGTGTGTCCATGCAAACATTTGTGTTCAGAAGGGATTTTTAGGTTTTAGTATAGTGTTAGGGTATGATACTAACTCCTTCAGTCTGGGAATTGGCAATATTTATAATGATTCTTGTTATTGTTGCTATAACTGTGAAATATTTCTGTTACAGATTGCCTTTTATGCATAACTTGTTACATGTTTGCATTGTTTGCTAATGTCTGAAGATTGTAATAATTCTCTGAAAGCTCTCAGACAGAAATACCATTTGTGGCTCTTCCAGTTTTACTTAATTTGTCTTCACAATAATTTTACTTAGAGGAATACTATGTAGCCATCTTTAAAGCTGCAGTACTTGAGGTCATTTTTGTGTGTTCAGTAACACACTTCTATACCTTTGTGCTTTCTCTGGTCTGCAGCTTCATGCTACATTCAAATTGCCTTTTGTGGTGCCTTTTATGCATGTAGGATACAGGTTTTTTATTCTGTTTGTTACCCCTAAGACAAATTCTGTCCAGACCCAAGTCTGCATTTCTTTAACAGATCTCTGGGAAGTTGCTCATAGTTTCTGTCATCTCCAGTGCCAACTCAGTGTCCCGTCTCAACTGATCCTATGCCTGTGCTCCTCCTTGTTGCATTCTGGGTCTCCATCTCTCAAGGCTTCTGCTAGTTTTAGCAGGCCTGTATTTCTTTACATTACGTCATTATATTAGAGTTGTAAATATCTCATTCTACATTAAGAAAACCCAAACAAACAACTCTCAATAGTTGTACCATACAAAGATAAGAAAACAAATTAGCCATAGACATCTGATCAGTTAGAGAAATTGTTGGCACAGCTAAGCCAAGTAAAAACAAGCATCGGGCAGGGTAAGGAAAGCTCAGCCAGAGCAAGCATGGCCAGCCTCAGCCCTGAGGCCTCACAAGCTCAGTACTAAGCTTGTGACTGTTTCTAGAATGGCAACACTGCATTACAGGTCTATGCAGCTGAAAGTAAGAAACACTACCTTTTTTAAATAGATGATACAAGGAGAGGAGACATTTCAGGCAGGAGGAGCTTCTGAGCCAAAGCTTGTCTCTTCACTTTTGCATTGGTTGTAGCTATTGTTACTACATGCTGACTTTTGTAATTAGAAAATTAATTCTGTCACTGATTATAAACTGGATTAACAAGAAGGTAAAAAAATGGTGGATTCATGCCCAAATTCATGACTTACCTTTGTTAAATTGCAGCTGTGTTTTTTTTGTGGAAGTTTTATCAGAGGGAAGTAGAACCTGAAAGCCACTGGTTTCTGAGGTGCATCTGGATCTCCTGTTGCAAGTCTTTAAACCACAACACTTCAGAGTTTAATCTGAAGTCTTTTTGTGCTGTTATATGTGATTACAGCTTCTGAGGGTGTTGTCTGACCTGACCCGTTTGCTGTATCTTTTACATAATTTATAGAATCATAGAATGGCTCGGG